>JAQFZP010000732.1:0-27968 GCA_034695745.1 Geophilus truncorum | reverse complement strand
ACGAGCTACGAGTAAGTGCGATAGGAATAATCACCACGTACGGCAAGTTTCGACCATGAAGCGGCAGATTGGGGCGGTGAATCGCCGCTGTGCCTTTACCATGTAACGGTGAGTGCGAGATGCGATTGGAAAGCTTCACGGCAATCATTCACACATAAGAAAACATCTCGATACCATGTGTATATGTTATGTTTGTGTGTGTGTGTGGACGGTTGGTTGCATCGCCATTTCTTTCGTATTTTATTGATTGGTTAGTAGAATTCTTTGGCAACTTACTCAAAGAAAAACACGACGCAAAGTTTTGTTTATTTTTTTTTTCTATTTGGGGTTTGTCTGATCTCGTGTTCGAGGTTAATCTCGAGTTGAGGGTTGAGGAGGAAAATGTCCGCGTTGTTAGGGAAGGGTGTTTAAAGCATTAAATAGAAGAAAAATGACTCTTGATTATTAAAATATGTAGGATAGTTAGAGAAAATAATATAGAAATTTGAGGATATTTTAAAAAATTATTTAAATGGTGAAGGGTTTGTAAAGCATTAAAATCAAGAAAAATTACTCTTTAATCATAATTTATTGGAAAGTTAAAGAAAATAACGTGAGAATTCTACAAAATCGTAAAAAAATACTAAAAATTATTTTAAAATGGCAGAAAATATTTAAAAAAAAATAATTAAATTTTTACAAACGTAGGAAAGTCAAATAAAATAAAGTGAAATTTCTACAAAATTATTAAAAAATACTAAAAACCACTTAAAAATGTTAGAAAATATAAAAAAAAAAAAAAATTAAATTTTCAAAACAATTGTGATACAAGTATATATGCGTGCATTTATGTAATAAATTTATATTTATTTTTTGATTTAGTCGGTTCGGAATAGTAGGCATGCACCTGCACTTCGAGCGTGCTGCCAATGCCCACAGTGACTGTGCCATTTTATCTTTCTCATGGATGGGCAAAGTGCCGGACGAAATCCCCGAAGACGATGGCTGGAAGTTGAATCGAACCAACTACTATCAAGAAGGATGGCTCGCGTCGGGAAATATGCGCG
Organism: Geophilus truncorum; assembly: GCA_034695745.1. NCBI lineage: Eukaryota > Metazoa > Arthropoda > Chilopoda > Geophilomorpha > Geophilidae > Geophilus > Geophilus truncorum. Next base: position 26,922 of record JAQFZP010000732.1, on the reverse strand, counting down.
GCGTTGTCGGTGTCACCTTCACCACTTGTCATTGCAAGAAAGTTTTCGACGCTCCGCTCAGGACCAATTACAACTTACGAGGACATCGATCAGAGGTATAGGATCGATTAATAAGTCAAATACACTCTTAAGGCCCGTCGTGTATTTTAATGTTTCACATTTCAATTATGATATTTATTCGGGGAAAATCGATGTTGCGCGGGGTAAAAATAGAGTCGCTGCAGCAGGTTGCAGATGCGTCGAATTTTTTTTATTTCCGAATTCACACATTGTGCTATTCAAACTGCGAAAATCTGCATTTGTTTTTATTTTCCCTGACGTTTGGCGCGTGCATGATTTATCTGATGTTGCCGTTGTCTGAACAGAGTGGAATTAATGGGAATTGATTTGTTTTCTTTGCAATTGAAAATAGCTGACGCACTTTTCTTGTCAATTAATTTTTTTGAGATGAGGTTTGTGTTGTTTTCCTCTGTGTAACTTGTATTTGCTTGATGATTATTGACGTCACAGTGACCAGAACACGTTACTTAACAAGTCTCTAATTACTTGTTGACAATAGAGAATTACTTAACGCCAATTCAATTTGTTGACGTGATGGTTCCATGGTATGTGAATAGACGTGGAAAATCACGAGTAAAAATCATGCCCGAATTTTAATTACCCGCTGCGACTAATCTGGAAAAGAATCTGGTCATGCGCAGTTGGTTTAGTGAGGATTAAATGACTTCTTCAACGCTGAGCTGCGAGGCACAAAAACGAGGATCAGGGATTACAAAAGTAGCCACAGAAAGTTTTTTTTTTGTGACATTCGAGTTAACACAAATGTAATTGGGTACATCGAGGAGGAGCATGCGCAATTGGGTGTTTCTTGAAAATGTATTATTATTAATATCAACGGTTATTCGTAGGTGAAAGATGATCTCATGGATCAATGTAAAAAAAAATTAAAAAAAATTTGTGGCTTTGCGTGGCAAACTCACGTGACGCTGCACTTAATTTGGGTAATGAAGGGATATGCATTTGCTGATTCACGACCAGATACCTTTAATTTAATAAATATTTTGCACATTATATCCTATTTAAACACGTTTTGAATTTTTTTTATTTTTCTCCAGATGCTTTAAACAAATTAAACACTCACTACTGGTATCGGGTTTATTGGAAATGTATAAACACCCAACTGGTTGTTTCCTTTCTATTTCACCCTTTCCCTCTGTGGGTGGAACGCATTGATATCCGGTGAAGGGAGAAAAAGTATTGACGAGATTAGCACCGATGGTGGGGAAAGTGGTGCATTGTACAGAACACACGTGAATGATTCATATTTCGCGTGCTTAATCGTCCGTTTTATCTTGATTTTTTTTTTTTATAATATTTAAATTCTCCACACCTTTTTTTTTTTTTTTTTTTTCTTGTTTGCTTCATTTTGTCTAGAACATGCTCGAAAGGAAAGCCGAACTAGAAAGCTCCCCTTGAAAGAAATATTGGAATCAGATGTCACCCACTGCACGGATTTGCGAGTGGGGAAATAAAGAGTCGAAATTTGATCAAGTGCAAATTTTTATTGGGAAAATATGAGGAAAAATTCTCTCTTTATGAATATAAAGTATCCGTTTGTTTACATTTTTTCACATTATATTTGTATCCAAAATCAATAGTTTTGAATTTTTTTGAATTTCTGTGTGAAATGAATTTTTTTTTTGTTTATTGCTTTTGACAAAGAAGGGTGAAGAAGGCGAGAAAGACGCCTTATATACCTATTTCGCGTGAAAAAAGATCCGGGTAATGGCTGGGGTGACATCGGCTACAATATTAAGTCATGAATTTTTTTTTTCGTTTTTAGCAAAAGGGGGAAAAACACATTTCTAGCATTAAAATTGCTGCCAAGAGAGATGCAGCTAGATTTTGTATTATTTGCTGAAGGATATGTATTTTTTCTCCCTTCCCTTTCCTTCCCATAAACCCTAAGCCTGTGTAAGCTGGTGAAGAAAGACAGGTTAAAGTGTAAGCACTTTTATTTACAAACTCAGCACTTTTTTTGAAAATAAATATTATAAAAACGTTAAAATGTTGAAAAGTGTTCTTTTTTAATTACTGTGTGTTTGAAAAATGAGTAATTTTGGAAATTCACAATTTTGTGTTTGTTGTTTACAATATTAGTAATGAAACGACACTGTAAATAAGAAACCAGTTTTTTTACAGGGTCTATTCACCTAAAGGGGTTTACTCACCTTTAAGAGTTAAAGATACTAGTTACTTTAATAATTACAAATACTTAGGATATTTTCTCTGCAAATCTCGTATAGTTTTCTCAAAAAATTCATAAAAATTTAAAATGTAAACAAGATACCCAAGATCTCGTTTCGCGACTTCATCTTTATTATACGCAGTCTGAGGAAAAAAAATTAAATTTATGTTTTAATCTGAGTTTACTTAGCTTTTTTTTTTTTTTTTTTTTTTTTTTTTTTTTTTTTTTTTTTTTTTTTTTTTTTCTTTCTTTTTTTTTTTCTGTGCATAATTTAATTTAACTTAAAGGTGACGTTTTATACATCAAACACATTCTGTACTCTTTTGCTTTTACGCCTATTTTCTAAGAATGATGTAAGAATTTCCACATTCTGGTGTGTGGTTGGCTTAAAATGGATTGAAGATGGATTTAAGGCTTATTTTCGAGTGTTTTTATCGAGTTTTGGATAATTTCGCTTAATTTATAGCTGTATTAAACCTAAAAGAGCATTAAATGTTTGGATTATGTTAGGATTTTTATGTTTATTACAATTCTTTTCTTTCTTCTTCTTTTTTTTTACTATTTTGTAAATCTATTTTTTTTTTCGCATTTGGAAGTTTATGGCTATACTAATGGTATGAAAGGGAACCGAAGCGGAGGAAAAGTTTTTACGAAATTAATCGACGTTTCAAGTTAATGAAATTAACATACCTTAATTAAAAAGTGTGAATGCCGGGAAGTTTTATTACGGATTTATGTCTATTACTGACGAGGAAATTATCCAGTGTTACACGGAAATGCAATTTTTTTTATTTTGAAATTAGGAAATTAAAAATGGAATTTTATTCTTTGGTTTTCAGCTTCGTTAAAATTGATGACGGAATAAAATGAAAGATGGACTGAATCAAGTTACCTTTTCATTAAATATGAAAACTCAATTTTTTGAATTTAGATTGCGATTTATCATAAAAGTTTTTTTTTTTTTAAATCTAGTGAAAACTGACAGATGTTTCTCTAGTTATGAAATTTCACTGCATAATTCAATAGAAATTTTAGATATATTTTTAGAATACGGTACTTGTTTTATAAAACATTAATATTATTCACTTGTTACCTAGCAGGTGTTTGTTTACAGTCTGTAAGCAAATTGTGCTTAAATGAGTTCAAGGCAGTCTTATTTAATATTTTTATTATTTTCCTTTTATAGTTGCGAGATTTTATTGCTTTTTTTCTTTTGCTTTCCACATGTAAGGAGCGAACTTTATTGGGAAATTTAATCCGAAGTTGCTGAAATGACTCGAAGAAACGTAAAAGAGAAAGAAAAAAGTTGTCGGGGAAAGGAAAGGCTTGAGAAAGAAAATGTGAAATTTAATTGGGCGAGGTGCAAGTCGGTGTTGGTTGCGTTCTCGATTCGAGTCCCATCTGTTGAAATTTTGCTCATACTCTCGGAACTAATAAGGCGCACTCGAGAGACGAGAGATTTTTTTTCTTTTGTTTTTATTCGCTGCGATTCGTAAGGTGAAAATGGAAGGAGAGAGTGCAAGATGATGTTTTCAAAAGTGAAGATTCTTTTAAAAATGATTTTTGACTCTAAAAAATCTGGTTATGAGTTTTTGATGGTTTTGTAATTGTGCAATTTTTTAGGGAAATTAACGTGGCAATTTGTTACGTAGACGTTAGGTAAATATGTCTGCATTATATTTACTTTTTTTATATTTATATTTGAAAATAATGTAAAATTTTAGATGAATCGAAATACAGTACTGTATAATTCATCCTCATTAGTTATAAATCAGAGCGGTCATTAAGAGCACTTCCCGTTGAGTTTAAAATCTGCAATTTTAAGGTCACCAATTACTACGTCTGAAATAGGTGCCCTTTAAATTTCAAGTCCCTAACACAACCGGAAGTACCTTTATTTAACGCTCCGAATGGGCAAAAGGTGCTCCGAATGACTTGAAAATGAATTCAGAATGGTTGAATTTTGACTACACAATTACAAGACCACGTGATTTAACGCAATCATCAATGCACAATCAAGCATTTTCATGCTTTTCAATAAGACCGGAAGTCCCTTTAATCAAAATTCTGAATACGCAATAAATAGAAAATTGCTCCTTGTACATCTTATTTTTCTTCATTCTTATTTCCGTCAATTGCGGCTGAATTTTAATCTACTTGTTTACGTCGAACAAATTTTTTTAAATTCCAGTCTCGACATTGCGGTACCAATTCTAGATTTCTTTCGTGTCCTGGGGTTTAGTCTGACTAAGCCATTGTCAATAGTTGAAATCTCTTTTTTTTTCTTTCTTCTTTTCCTTTCTGGCATTTCGCCATCGGATTTTTTCCTTCACTCACAAGTCAGACTCATAAGCAACGAGTAAACAAACGAAACGACCAATATATAATTCCAGACCATTACTCAATTTGTGACGTCATTTCCCCTTCCACGTGTCAGTACTTACAAGCTGTTGCAATTGGGACATAAAATGATTGACTTCACTTTAACTCACCTCGTTTCATTCAATTCTCATTTCATTTATCGCACTGCACTTGACAAATGCGTCCAATACCCACCTACTAACCCCTACCCCGCAAAAAACATATCCCACCCCTACAAAAACACGTAAATAATTTCCGAGCCCCGAAAGCGTTTTCCTTAACGTCGTAAGGAAAATCGACGAAAACCCACATTTATCCCCAAGTAGGGGAATTGCGTCGTTAACGCACCACCTTACCACTGCCCAATGTCCAGTGTTTATATGAAAATAAAACGAATGAGACAAGGTGCACGTTGCAGGGGATAAAAGAGAAGTTAGAAAAAGGGGGCAGATATGATACCAACACACACACAGGGGCTAAATGGGATCGTTTTCCCCCTCGGAAAATGGGGTTAGGGGGTATTTGTGATAAGAAATCGCACGTGGCAAGGTAAATAGTGGTCAGTTAATGTGATGGGGAGTTGTGTGAATTGTGCCCCTCATTACACGACCCCCAAACACCCTCATTTACCCCCAATTCTAATGGGAATCAATCGAAATGACCTCCACTTCTATCACGTTTGACCCAAACTTTTTTTTTTGATTAAAAGAGTGGGGTATTGAGTTTCACCGGTCACAACTCGGGAAATCAAAGTTGTTTGCCGAGTGTCCACAGTTGTGTGTGAAGGCGTGGGCGTCTCGCCTCTCTTCACCTGTTCTTTCTCTCGTATCGATGTTCCATTAAGCCACACCCACCTCTACTTGCGGTCGTAACATCAGCTGCGTCGTTTCCTCGCGTTCGCTTTTGCTTTTCTGTCGTGGTTTGTTCTCATTTTGCCCGTCGGTGAAGAAGGGTGAAAGGAGCACGCGAAACATCGGGGGAAATGGAGTTTGCTTGTGTTTAAAGGGTAAACAACTGGAGAAATATTTTTTCCCCAGCGTTTTTCAATGGTTTTTTTGTTTGCTCCGCATCTTTTATCAAAGGTTTAAAGGGGTGGAAAATGATGTTTCTCAATATTGAATGGGGATTTGCTCGAGATTTGTGTAGGTTAGATAAATATTGAGAAGAATAGCCTAGAATTGAATTGAAAAATGGTCTTTTCTCTTATCGATCCACTGGGTTTTTTTTCTCAAGGGATTGTTTGATGTGGTGATGGAACAAAGATGGGAGGAAACAGAAAAATAATAAAAGGGGTAGGAAAAAAGAGAAGAACCCAACAGGGAAGCAGATGACATACGTCTGTTGACCCGCGATTGTGCAGCTGAAGCAATTTATCGTTCGGACGACCTCCCACCGACCGAATTTTTTTCTGCTTCCTCATCGTCAAGTTGCTGTCTGTTTGATGTCGTCATAACGACGGAAGTTTGTTAGTTGGTGATAACTTGTGTGTGTTTCTGGCTTTGTTTACACCTTTTAAGAGGTGCGCTTTTATCTTCGATGGGGATTCATTAAGTTTAATGAAAGTGGTGACCTGATTGCACCGATTGGCCCAATATCGGTATTAGAGAAGACATTGTGTTGATTTACTGACGGCTTTTATTACAGTGGTGCTTTAACATGTATCTCGTCTTTAACTTGAAGCACCAATGGGTCTTTTCTCCAGCATTCAGTTCCCAAAACTACTTCATAGTTCGGTTAATTTTATCTTATCTCATTCCATATTCGCTTTTCGTAATTGGGAGAAGATCTGATATCGCGCTGTGTTTGGTGGTTGCCATGACGACGAGTTTTATGGCAACGTGTAGGCGCTACTGTCAATAATAGACGATAGCCGGCAACAAAATAATACGTGATCTTCTTTTCTCCCGTTCTGCCCGGAATTCCTCGGAGACCCGCACGAAAGATGATGCATTTTTCTCCAGCTCTTAACCCGCGTTTCCAAACATCTTTTCTCCATCCTTCGTAAATTTTTGTCCAAATGGATGAAGCTTTACTTACCTACCTCTTTTAGGTCGCATCTCCGGGGAGATGTAATTGAATTTTTTCTCATCATGCTCATAGTGCGCCGAATTAAGACAAGTAATAAAACATTTTGCAAAAGAGCCCTTTCTCGCTCTTTTGCTAATGTACAAAAATCTAATCCGCGAGACACCTCTCGGTTTGATTTTTCCCTACGACCGACTTCCTCCCGTTTCTTCACTCCATTTACTACAGAAACACGAAACCGACTCGACCGAATTAGCGCAAAACTTCTCCCCTCGTCAATCCTATTTTCTTTTCTCTCGTGGATCAATTCAATTAAAAGGAGTCTTATCTGTTGACTGAATTCTGTCTGATAATTGTTGCCCGGAAATGACTCGAAAATACGCCTCAAGATGGTAGGATTTTGGGATTTAGTTACATTTATCTTTTTTAAAAATTCATAACATTTCGAATTTTTATTTAATAAACTTCCGGACCGGAAGTTTTTAAAGACTCTTGAAAATACAATTCATAAATTATTCAGAACTACTGATACTTAATTTTTTTTATTTTTTTAAAACCGAATTATAAAGTTTAGATGTTGAAATCTATTTTACAGAAAAAAAAGTGGGAAAAAATAGTTGGGGAATTCACGTCACGTTTCGTCCCTTTTTTATTTTAAGGAGCGAGATGGAGTAAAAGAGGGGATGAGGGTTTTAGAAGGGATGGTTTTAATCATAGGGATGGGAGGATGGTGGTTTAAAAACGAAAATCAATAAAATTTCTTTGCATTCCCCCCTCGAGGTGGAATACCATGTCTGAAAAGAGGTACAAGTCTCTTTTCGCACCTTCTGCAGTCTCAAATCTGATCAATAAGATTGAGATCAATGTCAGGGACACGGTCTCCGAGGAAACGCGCACTGTGGATGAGTGTAGGGGATAAAAGTGGGATCATGAACAAGACAGTGGGCAATTAGAAGGGGAAAAGAAAACAGGGGCTTTTTTTTTTTTTTTTAGTTGTTAGTTGGGCCATTGTGGTAGCCATTTTTATTCTCTTAATGCATTCTATGTTTGTTTTATCTTGGAATTGAAACGGGTGTTTGTTTAATGTCTCGACGAGATTTTTATTTTTATATTTTTATTTCTTGGGTTAATGGAACGACAAAATGGCGTCTTTTCTCCCCGACGAAGCCCATTAGGGAAAAGGCCCTTTGTTTTGAATATTTCAGAGATCTGCTGAATGTTTTGAAAGAAAACAAAGGGGTTTGTTATGCAAAGGAACTGCGCACAGCTTTTTGGTTTTTCGAATAAGAATTGTGCGTTATTAAAGTTTTCGTTTTGAAAAATGAAAAAGAAAGAAAAATGGGAGTGAATAGGGAGAACATATGTTTAGACGTGAGCAATATGTAAATACGGGAAAATTGGTTTGTGTAGGGGATATATGACGGAAGTAGACCTTTTGACCCTCTCAGCGGGTAGCGGAATATTGGCTGAATATTGGCTTATGGCATGTGTGCGACCAGATTTACTTTTTTTTTTTTTTTTTTTACCCCGGGTTCATGTTTATACTGCATATGCCGTTGGGAAATGATGCAGAAATAAGTTGGCTTGAACGAAATGATATTTTCCTTGCTTGTGATGAGATTGATCACGTGGGAAATCCACTCTGGAGGGACCCACTCTAAAAATATTTCATTTTTAAATTTTTTTTTATTGTTTACTTTTAGAGAATATATTGTTACTTTAATCTGGTGATGTAAAATGCAGAAAAAGAAGTCAAATGTTTTTCTTTTTTTTTTTTAAAGATTTTTTTCGGGAAGTTGTACTGTAAAAAGGAAATGATTGATTGTCTTTTACCACTCGCACAGCTGGGAGTTTAAAGTAGAGTTTTTTTTATTGTAGAACTAAAGAAAGATTGAAGGAAACAATACGACCATTGATTTAATCAGTGTATTTGAGGAAGTAGAACAAAGTGAAATTGTTATTTTAGAAGATTTACTTTATCCGTCTGTCAGATCATTATCACAAAATTCCTCAGATCAGGTGCAAAATATAGAAAAACACACGCGAACTATTTGTGGAATTTTATACTTTATACTTTACATTTGTATTGCCATGATCTATTGGCCTCAAAGGGTTGAAACCTTTGGCAGACTGTTTTTACAACGAAAGAAAGTAGCACTTTGAGACCACAATTTGCAAATAACCCAACCCATAGTTCAAAAGGTTTATTGCCGAGGCTTTCTCTCCTGACATGCAATTTCAATTCCATTTCTCAGATTGCCACTGGCTCCAGAAATATTATAAATATAAAAGTAAAATATTATTTCAACAACCTCGTTCTAGAAAACTTGAATTTTTTAGCTGGTAAAATGTCATTATACTTCAGTTCTTACTCGCTTTTCTAACCCCTCGACATATTTTGATTTTCAATATCGACACTTTTTCCTTTTCCCATCTTATTTCACGCCACCTGTTTCGCTCTCGAAAAGGGGCTTTGAAGTCGACTCCCCATCCAGATACTCGATGTGTCTTTGATTTACAGTCGGCTTCGAATTCGCAGATCCAACCTCCCACGCTTCGTAATAGGGCGATGCATTCCCATAAATCCACTCCTCTGAGAACCCACACCCCAACCCCACCTCGAGTCGCACCTTGGGTGTGCATGGATGAGCGGATTGCAGGTGGTGCGGTTCGAGATAATATTTTAACGACAAAAATTTAAAAAAAAAATTTAAATTGACTACGAATCGATTTGTCGACGCAATATGCTAGTGGCATTCAAAGTTAGGTTGATTTCAAGTTAGAAATCTGATTTCTTGGATTTCATAAAATTCACGAAATCGGCTTTTAAAATCCATTTTAACATTGAATGCCATTAATGTATAGGTGGACGATTCGGCGACAGTTAAAAAAATTGGGGGGAAATTGGGGGAGGGAGGGCACTCATCGGGTCGCAATTACGCTTTGCAGCGCATTCCATTACAATCTGGGTCCCTTAGGAAGGGGCTTTAGGCAAGTGGGAGACAGGGGACATCGACCTCAATAGTGTGAGTCAGCTTAGTGATGGTGTATTGAGGGCTCTCGTTCGGATTTGATTGATTGCACCAGTAGAATTCCGCGAGTGCGTAGTGAGAGACGATTCTGAATTAATCATTAGAACCATTTCTCTCGCACTTCCCCTCTCGCCTTTCTTTGGCCCAGTTCGCAGTTTGAATGGGAGATTACGAAAGGTGGCTCTGTTTTCAACGGTTTTTCTCGTTCGTCTCCCGCGTTCCACTCCACCTGACACGGTTATTGCTTATTGGTCGTGCGCACGAACAATTGACAGTGACAGGACCACCGAACCAGCTCAATTATTCGCCTCGGCTGAGCCGAGCAATGCATCGGCGCGGGGGAGGGGGAGTTGGGGGGAAAATTGTGTCTTTTCACACGCACGTGTCGTTCATCATGTTAGGTGGCGATTGTATCGAGCTTGGAATGCTGCGAGGGGGGTAGGGGTTGGGAATTGGGGTTTCCATACGACATAACGCGAGTGCTTAATTCAAAGTTTACCGTCGAGCTGCCGACATCGCAATTCGGAGCGGCGTTTAAGGCCACTTCCGGTTGAGGTATGATTTTGGAATTTTAAGAGTGCTACAGTAAGTACAGAACTCAAGGTCGGTTTTTCTAAAATTTCAAGACTGTGTTTTAACCGGAAGTGCCCTTAATAGCAGCTCCGAATGAGTCACTCTAACCGTGAAGTGTCTTCCATTGGTCTCGATTCTCACATGAAATAAAAATTGCTTTTTTCCCCACAAGGAAAGATTCGATATTTTCATACAACCCCAAGACGCTTTCTTTGATGTGACAAATGTCCTGCTCAGCTCCCCTTCCTCGTCTGCTTGATGTCCACTGGGTCTCATGTGGACATCCTCCTTGATCGAGTTTTATGCCATCACGAGGGAATCGAGTAAAGCCAGCGGTGAAGAGACACAAACAAGTGATATAATGGTGCTTGTCCATCGTCATCACTCCCATAATCCATCGCATTTTGCCCTTCTAATCCCGCGCTTCTACTTCTTCTCTTCTACAACCCCGCATCCTTTATCGTGCTTATTTGCTTGTCAAATGAAGCACGTCTAGATAAAGTCGCCACTGTTTTATCTGCCCCTTGAGAAATTTATTTTGCCCCCCTTTCCTCCTTGTGAATATGGGTGATGAAAGGATTGCACGGGGTGTGGTCTAACATCATGAATCAGGGTTGTGTTGAGACGGAGGAAAATGTTGACAGAAATGCAGAGCGGTGTGAAATGGACTGTCGTTGGCGTTCTGTTAGGCCTAATGGAAATGCATGGCAGTTTTATGATTGAAATTTGTGGGCCGAGGAAAAAATACATCGATTAGACTGCCAGTGTGATTGAGATAGAGAAAAATAAGTGAGTAACTGGTAAGTTTGGTGGGGGAGTGTTGAGGGGATTGAAAATAAAATGAAAAAAGTTTCTTCTTATTTATTGTCATTTTAAAAGGATCACTAGCTTCTTTTTTTTTTCCTTTTTTTTTGAGAGAGAGAGAGTTTGATTGGGGGAGCGATCAATTTTGATTATTGGTTCGATTTGTATGGCTGAGATGTCTTTAATGAGTAGGGTAATGGATAAAAAAAAAAGGGTAAATGATGTTTGAAGGGTGGGGATTGGGGGTGAAAGGACGTACTGTGCCACATTGATTTTTTTTAGATGATAAATGATGGTTTTGATTTTAGGAATCGATTTTAATCTGTTATCGGAACACGTTCAAGCGTGATTAATGGGAAAATGATGTTGCCGTCTTGATTTTACCATAAATCAAAAAAAAAATGTTTTAATTTGTGTCAGAAGTAGTTTTCTAAGATATTATGTAATTGTTCATCAAACAAAGTCGAAAACTTTAATTAATGACATACTAAGTCGTTGTCACTTTCAGTGTGAAGTAATTTTCATTGGTGTCATGAAAAAGTGATGTAAAACACCAGTTCTATTTTATTTAATTTTAGTCAATTTAGAAATTTCATTTTCCGCTAAAAATACAAAGACCATTCCTTTTTAGTAGCTGCTAGAAATGAAATAACCCTAACCCCAATAGAATAACACGAGTAAATATTTTATGCGAGGGTTTCGTGTTTGGATTGCATCCAAATGACGCAATTAATTCATAAATATAGAAATTCATTTGGGAAATAGCTTTCGATTTTATTGCTATCCCATTAAAAATAAACAATATTAGGCTAAATTTATATTTTCCCATCATTTTTATTATTACAGTGTTTACGAAATTGATTATTTGCCTTCCCCTTGTCTCTCCGCAACTGCTCAGAGGATTTAATAAGGCAGTGGCTTTTAAAAAATAAATAAAAACGAATTTTATTGGTGTAACGGGCTCGTTGATGACGATGAGGTTGTTGACATGATTGAGTTTGAGTTTGTCGAGGTAAAAGTAGCGTCGACCCTGGAAATAGCTGACTGAGTTTCTTTCAAGTGCCACTAGCTTATCTCGCATGTGGGGCCAGGAAATGAGAGTTGCAGGGGAGGGATTTAGACACTCGACCAGTGAGTGACTGGATGGGACGTGCGAGGGGGATGTAGGGGGAAGAAAAAAAGACGAAATCGCTTCAAAAGGTATAACTAGACATTTCCCCTCATTCTATTTATTTGACCGAGTTTGCGTCTTGCGAGAATTCGGCGAGATTCGACGAGAAGTGCAGTTTTATGCGAGTTTTTCGCACATGATAAAAAGACCGGACTCATTAAAGGGGGAAGTTAGAGTGACATGAATAATAAAAAATATTTTATTTTATTTATTTTTCACCGGTGGGGTGGGGTTTTGGGAGTGGGGAGGGAAGAGGATGGAGGGGAGGGGGTAAGTGAGTTAGGTATTTAGTCGATGAATAATTGATTTCTCGTCATTTTCGCTCTCCGCCACGTGACAGTTAGAGATGGAAAACTTTCATAATCATTTTGCCAAGTTAATACGAGCATTTTGCTTGATGCAATTAGCCTAAGTGATGGATCGACTAATCAAATTAAGGGATCGGGTAAAGTGTAATGGAATTTTAGTTTGGCTTTAAGATTCCGACATTTCAAGTTTTACTTTTCGGCTTTTACGTTCTAATTAGATAAAGCAAGCAAATGAAAATTACATGTTAATCTTCTTTATGGATAATTAGGCCCAAATATTTTGTTAAATTATTAATATGGAGAATTTTTATTAAAACTATAAATAAGGTGGCGAAAGCTGGAATTAAAATTTGACTTTATGGGCGCACCGGTCGCGATCGCTCGAAGTTACAGTATGGTACATGTAGAATTTTTCTACAGTTAGATATTGTTTCATAGCGAGTTGCGGGTATGTGGGGATGTGAGGGGGTAGATGAGGAAAAAGAATGGATTTTTTTTCCCTTGATTTATTATTCACTACTGAAATGGAACGAGTGAATTTAATGTCATCCAAAGTCGTTCTGGGGACGGCAAAACGAGTTGTTTTTCTGGCACTGCACCGAGCATTGATTGGAGTGTTTCCTATGGCAGACACATTTGTTGCAACTTGATGGCGACCTAATACCTTTTTATATATTTTTTTTCTTTCTTACATCACTTCAAACTATTATTTACACTTCATAAAGTGAAATAAACAAGCTCTGTGGTTGCTATGCTGGTGAAAGGCTTAGAGAGGGTGAGAGAGAGAAAAAAATATTAAAAAAAGGAATGAAGTTCAAGTTTAAATCAGATAAATTTGAAATCATGTGAGAGGAATAAAAAGTTTACTTCTCTTAAATGATTTTTTCCAAAGAAACGAAAAAAAGAAAAAAAAAAAGGAAATGGGGATCAACAAGAACATGTTTTCACTCAAGTTTTCACACGTGTATCTCTACCTCGGTTTAACTGCTACAGCCAGTGAAGTCGAGCGAATCACATTTTCTATTTTTAAATCGACCTGGGAAAATGACTTCCACGTGCCGTGTTTTGATCTTCGCAACAGGATCCCGCCTTGTTTTGACATGCCTGAACTAATCAATGGGGTTAATTAGGATTCCCTTCAACCCTCCCACCCTCACCTTTCCCCCAATCATTTTGATTCGAAACCCACCACCACCATCATGTTGTTGACCACGATCGATTTTTGCTCGACTTTTCATTTCGTGATTGAGTCCAGATTGTCCCCTCAACGACCATCTGATGAAGGAGGCCAGCAAGAGATGAAAGTGGCCTCTTTTCGCAGTCCCCCACCCATGCCCTTCGCGACACAAACCTATATATTGGTTCTATAAATCCCCTCCCCCAAAACCCACCGGCCACCCTTTGCCGAAATCCCCAGATTCCACATTCAACTTCACCCCTCTTTTGGCTTTGGTTAAATGTTGTTGTATAGATTCGAGTCAATTGCTAACTTGGTCTTTTATTGCCAGGTATAGTGGAGAAATTCATTTCCTGACAGGTCCCCAGTGGTCCCCTTGCTATATCGGAGGCTGGGCTTTCCCTCGTAGTTTTGGAGTAATGCGGAAAGCATTTCTTGAGGGGATACTTTTGTTTGTTGGGGGAAGAATTGGAAAATTTAATATGTTTTTTTTTTGTCTAAGTGTATCTCAAATGGGTTTTGTTATTGTTGCACATTTTAGTTGGTTGGTTGGTGGAACTTTTAAGTGAAGGATTTATAACAAAAATTCAAAATATTTTGAAATTTTTAAATTCTTTTTTAGAGTTCAAAAAATGAAACTTTTGGTTGTTTTAGGTTTACTAAATTATATTATGGAATTTTTAGAATTTTAGATCACACCAGAAGTGCCATAATTTACACTATTTGCAGTTTTATTTGAAATTTCACTGAAATTCTAGGAGTCAATATCATTTTCAATTGCTTCAGGGCCTTAAATTTTGAGATTGCATTATCTTCTTATGTTTCTATCAAATATGCAGAAAATTTTAAGTGCATAAGCAAACCGCAAGTGTCGAGTAAGATGCTCTCCGAATTAAAGTGCATCTCGAAGAAGATATTTTTGTTATTCACGTTTATGCTGATAACTTGCCTAAACTTACGGCTCTTATTATGGCATTGAAGCGTTATGGAATGCTCGAGTCATTTATTTAAAACGGCCTGCCGGGGAAAGAAGGGAAACAAGCTGCTTAATCCCAACATTTGATGGGCGTAGAAACAAGAAAAGAAGTCTAAATGCAGGTATAATATAACTAAGAGACCTCATGCAAGATTTTACGAGATTTCTTGACCCTTAAAGCTTACTTTTGGTGCCGTTGCCACAATGATACAAAAAGAAGGCTCAGAGGTGAAATGGAGTAAAACACTCGTAAAATCTCGTAACGACGAAAATGGCCCATTCGACTGACATTAGGTTTGGGCTGCAATCGAGTTGCAGTCGGAGAGTCTCAAACTTGGAATGCTAAAATTTTGCTTCAAGAAAAAAAAATTATTCATAAGCAGTGTGAAACTCAAGATGGCTGACTTCATCAATTCGAATTCATGGGTCCCTTGACTGTTATTTATATTTTTGTTTTTATTTTTTTGTCAAATCTAATCTTTTGTTTTTGAATTTAAAATCGATTTTCTTTTTTTTTTGTCTCTCGTGCATTGATGATGATTAACTTCCGGTTAACTTGTTTTGCTCGCTGTTTTGCGTCTTATTTTTATGGCTGTTTCATATTAGAAATGCGCGAGGGGCTGAGGGGATTGTGATGTAGCATTCATTCATTTGAAAAGCCATAAATTGATGGGGTGATTTCGAGAGAAACTCAAACTCGGGGCTGCATTTCAACATAAAATATTCATTAAATAGATACTAGGCTTAAACAACCATTTACTTTTTTTTTTAAAAAGGTTCTCAAATGTTTAATGAAGTATCTCTTCTAGGAGAACTGCATAAATAAGTTTTTAAGTTTTATTCGTTTCTCCCTGTAATCCCACGTTGATCCAGACCCAGGGAAAACAGCTGGGAAGTGGAAGGGAATTGAGACTTGAGAGGCATAGGCAAACATGACAGATTTCGCTTCTCTGCAGTTGTACATTTTCATTTCGCTTTGGATTTTGGAAACCAAATCTGGCACATGTCCAATCCCTTGAGCGTCGCAGTAAATTAAAGTGGAATTCGTTGCGCGGTATGTCGATTGCAGAGTTTTTGGATTTTTGTTTGGCAGTGACACGTGGGGCGTTTTCGACCGGTCACACAGCTTTTTAGTGAAATTTCCACATTTCAACTTGGATTTGAGTATTTTCCGGGTCTTTTAAGACTTTCGTTACGGCTTAATTTAACAAATCCCTTGCAGTCTCGTGGTCGGACAACGTCGTGTCCGTTTATTATTCATCATTTTAATACCCGAGTCAATGTGAACTGACCCTGTGGTGAGGGCACAGTGAACCGGACACTGCGAACCAAGGCTTAACGCGCGGCTAATAAACCATTTAAGCAAGCGAAATGATGAAAAATTCTCGGAGGATTAAAATCTTAGTCGAGAGAAACTGTTTATAGCCAGAGTTTATCTATAACTGTCACAGATGCCACTTTCGAATTTCCCTCCCTTCGGTTTCCGAGTTCTCGCTTCATTTATTGCAATCCACCTCGATCCTCATGTAAAATTCATCACCTTTCACCATTTTCCTACTTAACTGCTGTTTCTTTTTTTTTCACTTTTGCTCCTCTTTTTTTATTTTCACTATTCAAACTTCAGCGGCTTACTTCCACCTTATTTACACAACTTCTTTCGCTGCTGCCTTTGAAATGAACATAAGCCTAAATAAATAATTTTTAACATCGTGTTGGTTTTATTGAATTTTTCTCTCTCTCGTTTTTATTACTAGAAAAAATATATAATTTTTCTTTAAAAAATTGTATTTTATATTGACTGTTTTTCGAATTAAATTACGGATCCGTTTATTAATAGATTACCGATGCCAATATCTGTCAGTGCGTGAGTAATGGATCTCGTGGCTGTGTATCGAAACTAATTATTTTAGACATGAAGTTATTGATCTAATTATAGCTTTGCTCTTCAGCTGAAACGCGAGAATAAAAAAAAAAAAAATCGTAGAGCATCAATTTGATCAAGTATGCATCTGCTTTAAGATGTGTAGTTGAATGTAAAATGTATATGTAGGTTTTGGTGACATCACCTTTGACTTCCTCAAAGATAACTTTGTCAACAAAAAGTTATTACTTTTTTGCCCTTACCTAAAGATTTTATCTTTAAAGCTATACCGACGATTGAGAGAAGCAATAACCTAACTCCAGAAAGGTGCGAATTATAGATTTTTCACTTTTTTTTCCTTTATCAATTTTTCAGGCAGAAAATTTTGAAAGTTTTATACAATTCTCTTATTGGATTTTTGTGATTAAATTGGTGTATTTATAAGTAACTTAGATGATTCTACTTGTGTTTTACAAGTCCAGAACACTAAAAGGGAGTTGCCAGAAGATGTTTTTCTACCAATTTATAGCCTTAAAGAGGAGAACGAAGAGTTGGAGAGTTTTTATTGAATAGGAGTAAATTTGAGCGTCGTGCAAGTGGTTGAATCAGTACATTGCAATTTAATGTGGTTTGTGCTTGTAGGTTGAAATTGAAATCGAACGCACACACTACATTTAGGATGCAGTTGAGTGGTCAGTGTTGCTGGTTCCCAGAAATATGTTTTGATTGAGCAATTACAATAAGCTTGTTGCCAAGGGGAATAGGGGAATGGAAAAGCAAGGTATTAATGCTGGGTTTTGAAGCTGGTTTGTAATTTAAATTTTATTTTATTAAAAGGTGCCGTTGCACCTCACTAATTAAAAAATCACGTTAAACCATTGGTTAAAAATTTAAAACAATTCAATTAGAATTAACACAGTTTAAACAAATAGAAATAAATATATTATTACTTGTGGTTTAATAGTTCCGAAAAATCGTCATTAAATTCAACTTGAAACTTTTAGAAAAGTAAAACTAAATTTAAAATTCAATTAGAGACAGTCTCTGAAGTGTGCAATGCAAATTTCAAGTACCCAGAGCTCCCATTTACCTTCAAAAGTAGGCGTAACAACCAACTTGTGACCGCAAACCAAGTCTGATTGTATCATCTTTTGACATATTGCTCTTCTCTTAAACGTAATTCTCACCGCTACAACTTAAAATTCATAAATACCTCATACCTTTTTCTCTCTTTTTTATTTATTTAAATCTGTGCCAAGTCTCAGACCTCGAACGCAGTTCTCTCGAGGCTCGTAATGTCGATTTCAATGCAGGCAAGTGTGCAAACTCGCACTCTCTACTCTTTCCTCGATGATCTAACACTCCCCAACGTCTCCCATTTCCCTCCCCCAATCCTTCGAAACGCCCAAACCCCAACAGAGGGGTTTAAAGGGTGAAGCTAATCTGGTGATGAATAGCCGAGTGTCGAGCGAAACGTAACCCGAATCCGCATCGGATTAACATTATGACGACCAGCAGCACCGAGTCGAGTACCAAACGTGTGGTCGATTTCCCAACATGCCCCTAATCCACCTTTGGCACTCCCCACTCATCAACAGACTCGATTTCTCGATCCGAATATGGTCAACTGAGGCGTTTAATCCAGAGTTTTTAAAGTTTCCATGCGGTTTGAAGGAGTGAAAAGGGTTAAAGTTGGGGAGTTAAGGTGGAGGAAGTGCGACGAAGTGTGTAAACAAGTGTGTACAGGTCATTTGTTGGTGGGTTGAATGAATTAATGATGGCGTGCGGCGCAGGTTGGACGGATAGGCGCGGTGCAAAGCGCTCTTAATAAGCTTATGGCCATTGGTGTGAAATTAGTTCATTTATCTCGACTGCAGTTTCGATCACGATCGTGGTCTAGATTTATGTTGTTATTAAAAGGTTGTGTTGTGGAGGATGGATTGTAAATGATGGCGGGTGCTCGGTTGATTAGTGTTATTATTGTGTTAAGAAGAGAGCCATCTGGTGATGATTTCACTTTTTTCTGGATGATGATGAATTTTTTTTCATGTCTTTTCTGATTATTCTAGTTGGAAACTGGAAAATGTCATCTTGGTGGTTTGTCCTTTAGGGTTGCCATGACAACGTCTGCAGTCGTTCAATAAAGTTCCTTCTTGACAGTGATGATGAAATTATTTATTGGCACGGAGAAATCGAATTTAATTAACCAACATTTCATCTTTTTCGACTTTGTTTTGTATGTGAAAAAGTTAAAAAATGTTTATTAATATTAGGAAAAAATTAATAGAAGAGATTTTTGTCATCATTTTACGAGATGCCATAAATTCAAATGACCTTCTTTTTAATAACCCATCGTTTGCACAACTCCCATTCGTCCATCTGCTTTGTTCAAAGCTGAGTGTGGGGTAGAGCAAATTGGTAATAAAAAGGCAAGTCTGGGCGAGTGATAAAAATTAGAATGGTTAGCAATTAATGGTATATGGGATGAAGGGCGGTCACGTGGTCATTGCATCGCGTTCATTGATTTTCGCGTGTAATGCATCGGTCCGCTTTGCTGTATAACAGGAAATAAGGTTTGCGTTTAATTATTTCAGATTTGCGCTTCCCGTTTGCTCTATTGAGCTCACATTACAATTACATTTTGGTCAATTTGGGATTGGAATTATAACCAGTTCGACTTTCACGACAATACCTCCCAGAGGGCTCTTTAATTGCGTTTGGAATAAATATTTGAATTCTTCTTTTTTAGTTTTGAAAAAAAAATCTTGTTTATTTCAATAATTAAATTTGCAAAATTTCATTTTCCTTTTCGTCTTTGGAGAAGAAGAACAAGTGAGCGCTTTAATTGCTTCCTGTAACTTTAGTCGGCGCTTTTAATTGGTTTCAAGAGCCTTGATTACATTTTGAGGTCAAGCAAAAATAATTCAATTTTCCAATAGTTTTTTTTTCTTTTTAAAGGTTACGTTGGTGAAGTGGAATGAACCGTATCAGAAGTTGGCATCTTGTGATAGCAGTGGGATAATATTTGTATGGATTAAATACGAGGGGCGATGGTCCATCGAACTGATCAACGATAGAAACACTCAAGTAAAAAGATAAAAATTTTTTTCTTCTTTTTTCTTAAAATTATTTTTAGAAATGGTCAATTGATTTTTTTATGCTTTTGGCAGGTGACCGATTTTTCGTGGAGCCACGATGGTCGAATGGCACTTATCTGTTATCAGGACGGATTCGTTTTGGTGGGGTCAGTGGCTGGACAGAGATATTGGTCGTCCATGCTCAATCTGGAGAGCACCATCACTTGTGGCATCTGGACTCCTGACGACCAACATGTTAGAAAAATCAATTTTTTTTCTTCAAAAATATAATAAAAAAATGTGTCACGTATTTGATCCGACCGAATGTAATTTTGACTTCCTGACAGGTTTTTTTTGGAACCACTGACGGTCAAATAGTGGTGATGGACGTGCACGGTACAATGGTTGCTCAAGTGGGCATCATGGATGACATGACCATCGTAGGAATGACCTGGTCTTGCGAGAAATTTAAAATGGAAGAGACGGAGGACGACAGTACGGACGGGAGTGATACGAAAAGAAGTACAAGTGCGGTTTAAAACCGATTGTCTGCGCAAAAGCAAAAATTACCCAAAATCAATTAACGTAAAAATTTAATATTATTCTTGGGTACACTCAACTTTTATCCAGACTCGGGTTAAATTTTTAATTATCGGAATTTGCTTATGAAATTTATACTTCTCAACAGCTTTCAGAATGAATGGTCGAAACGTTGTTTTAGCCGTTTGTTTTCGCAACGGCGTTGTTTACATAATGAAGAATTACGACGACCTAACGCCCATAATTATTCATACGTCTCTGAAAGGTAACTTTTATTCAGTTCGATCGATGCAGAGTAACCTAGTACAATTAAAACACTAGGAATCAAAATGGAGTGGTCCAACTCGGGCGAAATCCTGGCGGTGTGCGGCACCGCGGGCGAAACCAAGGGTGGAGAGTATTTAAACGTGGTAAAATTCTTCACGGAGCTGGGGTCGCTGAGATACAGCGTTTATGTTCCTAATACTCAGGTCTGTTGGAATCGCAGTTTGAAGGTTGTCCGAGATAAGAGTTGATGCATCTTCCCACCCTTTTAGCACCCGGTGTCGGCGATGACGTGGGGGCATAACGATAAACGACTGTACATTGCCACTGGCTGTCACATCCATATCGCGTGGGTGAATCGCAAAGTGGCTTCGCTGCAACTCCTCTCCAGGCTCGTTGTTCATTCACATCTTACAGACGAAGCTCAAGCGGCACAATTGCGTATTCCACGTTGCTTGAATGTCCTCCTTGCGGGACTCTTCGTCCAGACCATTAAGGCATGTCAATCAACCAATTTAAAAAAATAAAAAAATTCTGAGGTGTATTTAATTTTATTTTTTTTAGTGCTACATTCCCGAGCCTTCATCGATGCGGCAGTTTGTGAGTCGGCCGCCTGTCGGCAACACGCGGCTTCACTGCACGATGATTAGACACGACGACGATTTGAATTTAACGAGCGGCACATGCTACACCCTATATCTGGAATACCTGGGAGGTCTGGTGCCTTTACTCAAGGGGAAACGCACGAGCAAAATCCGACCGGAGTTTGTCATTTACGATCCGCAGACATCAGGTTAATTGAAAATGCAAATGGACGAGTGATTAAATAGCTCAACTCAACCACTTTTCCCTCTTTGCTTATTGATTTTAGACTCGTCCTCGAGCACCGAGTCTGTGGGCGATAGCAGCAGCAGTAGTGGAGGGAAAAACGGACAGGCATACATCAATGGGTTTCACATGAACAATGCTTCCGATTTATCGGATAGCGATTACGAGGACAGTTGTGCGTCGCCGAGGTTGCAGAGACGGCGGAAGCTGCGACGACGTTTGTTGAGGGAACAGTATATGGACACCGAGCAAAGACTCGTTGACGATTTGGCGTATATTGACACCTTACCAGAAGTAAATTTAACTTACAAAGTTTGCATTACTTTTTAAAATTTATTTATATTTTTTTTTTGGTAGCAGGAAAAGTTAGTCGAAGTGACGTCTAACATCTGGGGTACCAAGTTTAAGATTCACGGAGTTTCGTCGTTCCTTCCGGCGAATTTGGGGCAAGTAACGTACAAGACGAGCTTGCTGCATCTGCAACCGCGACAAATGACGCTCGTCATCACGGAATTGCGCGACGACATTCAACCGGATCGAGATCCCAATTTCAATCCAAACGCTTTTTCCGAAGACGAAGACGAACAAATTGGTTTGCATTTATCGATCGACAAGCATCCTTCCATCTGACTGACTTTTATTTTTAAACAGTTTTAGGCGATGGGAATAACAACACAAACGCGCGACCGCACTCGTTCAAGGACAGAATCCCAGTCGCTCCGATGACTCCCCGAAGAGAGATCCCCGTCGCAGGCAACGGCGGTGATTGGGTTACCCAGAGGAACGCCAGAGGCAGCGGATCTCGACACACGGGCACTTCCAAACCACCGGAAACTCCCGCCAGGTTCGCATCGCTGGCTCAACCGGAAGTGGACACCGAATCGGACGAATATCCGTACGTGGGCTTAACAGCCAACAGCGAGTTGATGAACTTGCTCGACAAATCGAAGAAACTGCACAGTTATTCGATGAAAACCGATGCCTCGACCTCGTCATCGTCCACTCCGGTCTCACCCGTGCCCGCACGACGTCACAGGGACTCGGAATCGAGTTTGGAGTCGCTCCAAAACATCCGGGTAAAGCAACTCGGAGCAGTGCCTAAGGCAAACGGAAAACTCGTGGCCAAGGAGACCAACAACAACAACGGCTGTGTGAGCGCCAGCTCGCGGCAGCGATCGCCATTGAGCTCGGAAAATTGCATCGGTGCGTCGCAGCCGGTTTTTGTGAAATCGCCTTTGAACTTTCCCCCTCGATGGGCAGAAAACGCGCGAGACTTGAAATACATCGACGACGACGACGAGACGACGACGATGGAGCGCACTCTGCGCAGTCCCGCCAACGCGTCACACCAAGCGCGGCTCTTGAGCCGGTATCGGAGCCGCAGCGTCAGCTACTTGAACTCGGTCGACGTGCTGAGTATGTCCGCCACCGGGGACATGACCAGAACAGGGTCACTCCGCGAAACGAAGCGCCGCCTGGTGCTGTCACCCAACAGGCCGTCTCGGCCGCGCACGAAGCTGCAGCAGTGCGGGAAAAGCAGGAGTCTGGACTCCGGCATGTTGTCGAAGGAGTTCGCGTTCGGACCTATGCAATCGGCGCCGCACGTCAAGAAGAAGCCGCAGACCCAAGCGGCGGTGGTGGAGCCAACCGAGCGAATCTGTCAGGCTGTGGCGAGCAAGTTGATGGACTACAGGTCCCTGGAAGAGGTACGCTCGCGCCGCAGCGGCAAGGAAGTGCAGAACGGGTCGTCTTCGTCGTCTTCGTTGTCCACGTCGCCTCTAAGTAAAAGTTTGTCTTCCACTCCCAAGCATTCCAGCAAAGGAGCCAAACGTCCAAAAAGCTCTTCGCCGATCAGGAGAGCGCTGTTGAACAGTCCTCTCCTGTCTCGTCGCTCTCGACGCGCTAAAGTGATCGAGAGTTCGGACGAAGAAGTGGCCTTCAGTGGGGACGAGCTCCTCACGCACTCGTACAAAGATCTCGAGAACTTCCAAAAAGCGCAGATCAGGCAGAAGGTTCGAGTTTTTGCTGTTTCAATGAAAGTAAATAGTTTTTAATATTTATTTGTGTTTTTTGTTTTCTAGTTAAGAAAAGGTCGTAATTCGTCCGACAACGGAACGTGTAGTCCAGTGCCGGCACGTAGAAGAGAATTTATAATTTATAATAAGGCACCGCTTTGGAACGAGAACAGCCAAGTGTACCAACTGGACTTTGGTGGGCGAGTCACGCAGGAATCTGCCAAGAATTTCCAAATCGAATTTAAGGGCAAACAAGTATGTACTTATCTCACTTTGTCTGTGAACTCATTTTTTTTTTTTTTTAACAATTTGTTGATTTCAGGTGATGCAGTTCGGCCGCATCGACGGTAATGCTTACACCCTCGATTTCCAGTACCCGTTTACAGCCATCCAAGCGTTCGCCGTCGCTTTAGCCAACGTGACTCAAAGGCTCAAATGACTAACCGTCTCTTTATAAATAATTTTTAGTTTACCGAAATTTTAAAGAAACTACTAACGAATTTAAAAAGTAAAACAAATTACCCTCGTTTTTGTTTGTTGAGGGTTGTTCTATTTTGCCATCATCTGTGATGTTCAGTTTTCATCACTCATAATTTGACGTTTTTCACATCACTTTTTTTTTTAAATTTTTTTTATTTCAAGTACGTTTTTAGTGATATCCGTTATTTGGGATACAAACACCGAATTGTGGTTTATTTACGAGTAGTTTTCGTGCTCATATTTCATTATACTCATTCATAGCTCAAAGAACTTTTGTAATCAAGTATTTTCAAAGAGCTGGTACGTGCGGTGGGAAAGATGAACGGGAAAGAAAATGACTGACAAGATGGTGTACAGTAAAGAGCAAAAACAATGTCTGAAAAACTTGTACATAAGGGTTTAAGAGTACGTAGTTTTAAGACTAGAGAAACAAATTGATGTTAATGTGTATCTTGTTTGAAGAGATTTGTTTTGCTTGTTTTTGGGTGTGAGTGTTTTTATTTTTTTAATTTTTAATCTTTACTGAGTTATTTTGAATCTTTGATTAAGATAGTCAATTCTCTAGTCCTACCATTATTGAAAATTAGGTAAATTTTTATTTAGTCTTTCGAACATTCCCGTAGTTGTAGTTATCGAGAGTGGCATTGTGAGAGTTTTTACTTTTCAAAACAATTCCATTTTGCATTTTTATTTATATTTCTGTGATAGGTAAGTAATGAACAATTTAGAATTTTCTTTTCTTTTGAATTTAAACACATATCACCCTTTTTTCTTACACATTTCTTGTGATTACTTTGTGGCAAAATGTAATCACAAGAGTGTAAATAGGTTTATTATTATTATTATTATTATATTGTTAATTTTGTTGAGGAAAAGAAGTATACAATCACTTTTTGATTTGACTGTGTGAAAATAATGTTTATGCTTAATCTACTACCTCAGAAGAGATTCTTTTATTAAGCAAGTGTTGTAGAACAAGTTATTGAATTAAGTTAGTGATTCAATTGTGATATGAGTTGCAAAATGAAGTAATTAAGACTGTAAGCAAGTTTTTATTACTATTACTATTATTATTATTATTAGTTAAATGTGTGATATTTTTTAATTTATTGTAAGATTGTATTGAATGAGACAAGAATGAAGGGAATTGAGAGTTTGTTCGTTAGATGGACAGTTTGTATGTTGTCGATAAGTGAAGTGTTTGTGTATTGAGCGTTATATTCACATTGACACACATGTTTATTATTAATAACTTGTTACTAACTTGTAAGACTAAGTTGTTTTGTTTTCATTTTTCTGTGTGAATAAGGAATTTATTTTTTCCATCATTCACTCCATACTTAAAATTAATCAATGCATTATTTAATATAAAAAATTGTGTGGTGCAGTGAGTAACTTATTGTAAAAAATCTTGATTGGTTCAGTGTGAAATTGAGAAAGCCAGCTTCAACCTTTGTCCGCGTGTTTCTATAAGACTTTAAAACAAGATGAAGAAAAGCATTTTTAAATTTTTCGATGAATATTTTATTTTTCAGATTTTTATTTTGTGTTTTTTTTTTTTGTGACTTTATGAAAACGAACAAAGTTAATACTCGCTTTCTACATTAAATTCATTACAAATAATCACATACACTTGAAAACAATGATTATGTCAGTCATTACTGATTATTTTAAAAAATGTAACTTTTTTGTGTAACAATTTTTGGTGACAAAACGAGAAACTAAATAATTATTTGAATGAACCAATATTTTTTTTTGTTTGTTGGAAACTATTATTAAACTGGATTATAACTGATATGAGCAGTTTTTTTTTCTTCATTTACGGTATTGATTTTCAGATGATTTGAAATCTTTTCTCATTGAATTGCAAGATTTATTATTAGCCATGGGCAAGCACTATCATATACGAACTACAAGATAATGTTTAGTTTAAAATATTTTTCAATAGATGATGCTGTTTTAGTCGCTTAGCAAATACACATTTTATTAACTTGGCAAATACACTTTTATTCACTTAGCAGATACACTTTTAGTCAAGTCCCAAGAACTAGCCTTTCCACTTGAAACAGAAGAGATTTGAGAAAGTTGAAAAATTGGTTCAGAAGTAACCAAATGGTAAGACTATATACAAGCGGAACTGGAATCGTTTCGGTGTGGCTTACTTGTGTTAAATTTAAAGTTACTGTTTAACACCGAATTGTTTGCTTCTCCCAATTTCACGGAGCTGTTCGACGTTTCGTTCATTTGGTGTTTGAACATCTTCTGGAACGTGGCGATTTCTAGCATAATCGTCACTTAAGTGCTAAATTATTGTTACGAAAACCTCACGTTTAAATAACTTTCTTTGTGACTCGCAATTCCAGTAATGGTTTGTACTGAGCCGGACTAGGAAAAGACAAATCTGAGTTAATTGAATGGGAATTTCTAGAACTGTCAAGACTATCGAGGAAAAGATGTCCAGTTTCACTCTTGTGTTGAGCGTGAATTACAGGGTTTTCCCAATCCATTGGATGTTTTGTGATGTGAGAGTGATTCGCAGCAGTGGAATGTTCCTTACGGTTCACAAAATTCGTTTTAAAGGCATTAAGAAAGTGTAAAAGATTCAGTTTCGTTTCGATTTTTTCACTTTCGTAGCGAAAAACTTGATTGCGTCATGTGCGAACATCACCACCGAAGATGCGTATCATCTCGTATTTCCTGTTAGTTGTTGCGATTTTGACGAATCGTTATGATTTCGTGTCTGCCATTGTTAACTTTTGAAGATTCGTTTGCATATCGTTTTTGATAACATTATGAAAGCGTTTGGACAATTGGTGACATAAGCACACTCGATTGTGTCTTTAGGACGTGTTTCTGAGGATGGCCAAACACCGAAAGGCCGAAACGTTAAACATTCCATTCGAATCTCTCGTTTGGTAAAAATTCTTTGGTGTTAAATATGGCAGCAAAATGCGATTTGCTCACGAATTTCGTTTTTTATAACTTTACTACAAGTTAGTACACCAAAACAGTGAACCATGTCTGGTTGTATGTAGTCTTACCATTTGGTCACTTCTCAGCCCAATTTTTCAACTTTATCAAATCACTTCTGTTTCAAGTAGAAAGGCTAGTTCTTGGTGCAAGAAGTTTAAAAGATATCGCATGCATAGGTCCAGCTCTGATAGATTAGTAGATGTGAGCAA
>JAQFZP010000731.1:0-27982 GCA_034695745.1 Geophilus truncorum | reverse complement strand
CTTGCTTCCCCTGTTAGGCTAACAAGAGGCTGGAGGATTTCGATCTACCAGCCTCAATTTTGCCAATTTTTTAAATAGATATTTGTTGTTTTTATGTCTAAGATTTAATTTATGAACAATGGTTCATGTTGTAATCTTGCTTTATTCACCAACAGTTGTTATTGATTTAGTTTCCAGGCCTGGATACGTTCAATTTAAATTTTGTTAATTCAGTATGAATCAATTAAAAGTTATTACCCTTAAACCAAGTTTCTGATTTCTTAAAAAAAAAAAAGTTGCGATAAATAACATTTTATTGCTTGGAATTTTAATGGGAAATTTTGCACCTTCTTCACAGGAAACTTATTAAAAATTCATTTACGATCAAATTCTCTATGCTTAGAGTAACAAAATTCATATTAAATTTCCCTGGAGTGTTAAAAAAGAAACGAAGTTCACTCATCTTCAACTTTGCTTAGCAGCGAAGCATCACACGAGTTCAAGGCGGTGCTTTTGTGCATTCCGTTTTGATTTGTTTTGAAGTAAACCGCTATTAATTCATACAATTTAAATTGTTGTCTTTAACTTTTCAGCCATTAGACCGCGACCAGCCGGATGGTAGGCCACAATGGCGATTTACAGTATTCGCCCAAGATGAAAGTGGCGAAGGACTTGTCGGCTACGCAGACGTCGTCGTCAACCTCAAGGACGTGAACGACAACGCTCCTTTCTTCCCGCAAGGAGTATACATCGGCAACGTCACCGAAAATGGCACTGCAGGTAAGAATTTATCAGATGCTGAAATGAAAGCGGAAATTGCTGAAATATGTTAACAACGTTTGATATGATTTCCAGGAATGGTTGTTATGACAATGACCGCAACGGACTACGATGATCCCAATGAAGGAACTAATGCAAAGCTCAAGTACTCCATCGAGAAGAATGTTGTCAACGAGTCGGGCAAGCCCATCTTCGAGATTGACGAAGACACGGGTGTTATCAAAACGGCCGTGTGCTGTCTCGACAGGGAAAAAACTCCCGAGTATTCCATCCAGGTGGTTGCGACTGATGGTGGAGGGCTTAAAGGTAAAAATTAAAAAAAAATTCTCTCTTACCTTAATTTTTGAAGCTGAAAAATTGATTTTTGTTGCTTCTGTTGTTGTTGTCATCGTCAAAGTGTGGGTTTAGTTAATTAGGAGGAAAAAAGATATTTTTTTTAAACCTTTTTTAAAAGGTTTTTTTTTTAAGACGTCTTCATTTAAAGTGGAACGGAAATTATTTGAGGCGGGTAAACCTGATGTTTAGATACGGCTAATTATCGCTTGAAGACTAATTATACTTTTTGTGCAAAAAGTTTTATCACATGTTAAGACTCAAAAAGAAAAAGACTTTTTTCTTTCTTACATTTTTTTTCTTTTGCTTTAATCATCTGATGGATTGCTGTCTCGTTATCAAACATTTTTGCTTCCTTTTATCTTCAGCAATTCCTTTCCTTAAAGTTTTTGCAAGATTTTTATATATAAAAAAATCTTTTGTTTGAATATTGGATTGAGGAAAAAATGACAGATTTCGTCTTTCAAGAGCAACTTAAAAGATAAAATAAATTAGAAGTAGTGAACAGTTATTTATATTTTTACAATTCACAGTTTTTAAAGACGGATAATCACACAAATCAAGTGATAAAAAAAATATTTTTTTCACATTTGCGGTTGCAGGATTCTTTTTGTAGGGCGACAATGCGTTTTTCTCTAACCACAAAGCAATTTAAAAATACAAGTTGTAAACTAAATTTTTCAGTAGTTTATTTGTTACTGTTATTCTGCTGAGAAGAAAAAGATTTAAGCGAACTAACAAATAGTTTTTTTCGTTTCTTTCTAGGTACTGGCACGGCAACTATTAAGGTAAAAGATATAAACGACATGCCGCCCTCTTTCACCAAGGATGAGTGGTATGCAGAAGTGCCCGAAACAGAAGGTGACAACATTCCAGAGCAACCCATTCTTGTAGTGTCAGTCAAAGATGACGATTTGCCAGAAACTAATAACTTCCACTATAAGGTACGTCAAGATAATGAAAAAAAAAAGTCTAATTAAAAATTCGATAAAATGAATAAAGTGCTTAAACAAATTAAAAAGCAGGAATGAAAGTGGTTATTGAGTGTTTGCTGTTTCTCAGTTCGTAGTTACAAACAATTTATTAGAGCTTCTCAACAGAAGAGCGATAAAGCAATTAAATTTGCAGCTTAGAGTAATTGCGCAGCCATAAATGAAAGAGGAGAAAATGAATGTTGTAAACGTAAAGCGTGATGAGTTGTATAATGTATGTAGTCAATTTGTCTCATGTGTGCGATCAGTTTTTGGCGCTTGTTTGTGATATTACATTTGTGAGTACCATAAGGTGCAATCAAAACTTTTACGATAATTGCAACTTGTATAATTCTGATCTTTATGCACTTATTATTTCCCTATTAACGCATTCGTTGCTCGTTCGTTAATCTTTTGACCCTTCTCTTTGAATATCTCTTCAGGTGATCGAAAGCAGTGGATTCGGAGCGGATAAATTCACCATGGTGCGTAATGCCGACGGCACCGGGTCCCTCAAGGTGGCCAAGCCGCTCGACTATGAGGACTCCCGGCAGAGATACGGCTTTAATTTCACGATCCAAGTCAACGATAAGGGCGGAGATTCGGACGACAAATACCACATCGCGTATGCCAAAGTGCGTATCAAGTTGCTCGACATCAACGATAACAAGCCCGAATTCGAACGCGCCAACATCGAAGTGTCCGTCTTCGAAAATGCCGAAGTGGGCAGGAGCTTGGCCAAATTTTCGGCTACAGATGCCGATCAAGGAGGAAAGTCCCAAGTGAGGTACGGTACTCTAATGGGAAAACGATTTAAAATTAATTTCACTTCTTCGGTAATTTTTAAACTGCAAATATTGATTTTATTTTTATTTATTTATTTTTTTTTTGTTTACTTTGGTTGTTGGCTTCGAGTTTGAAATTAACCAGAACCGTATTTTTAGTTTTGGCTCGAGACGTTTCAAATTGAACAAAAGTGGGACGAATGTTGACAGAAGGGAAAAAGATAAAATGAGTAGTAAGAGTGGAACAAATAGGTTAAGTGATGAAACCAGTGAAGCGTCAAGATAGGATGGATTTGGGAATTGGGATTTGAAAAACCAGAGAAAACAGAAAGTTCATCAGCGTTTAAATTAAAAAGGCTGTAGTAAATTTAAACCGAGTAATTTAATTTGAGGCTGTAGATTCGTTTAAAAAGGAATGAAACGTGCGCTAATTGAGTTATATCGATAATTTGAGACAATTGCGAGGTCCCCGAGGATTTAGCAACATTTTATACCGACGTTACGCCTCCGAATGAATTTTTAAACTTTGTCACGTATCTTTTGAAATGTAAAGAGGAAAAATTTACATTTTTTTCTTCCTCCCTCTTTTCTTTTCTTTATTTTTTGTTGGTTATGTTCATCTTTTATGTATGCCAAGAAACTACGTAATTTATCAAGATCTCTTTTTTTTTTTACAATTTAAATTTTTGGTGGGTTCTTTTATAAATTTACTGACGGTTATAAATTTTAACGACAGTTTATCGGTTTTATTATCTGATATTTTATTATTTCTTTTTTTTCTTTTTCGTTTAAACGAAATAACTCGTGTTGGAAAGTTTTAATTTGTTTTGAGTGATTTATTGAACATTTTTGTTGTGGTTTGTTTACTTCTACGTGCAGCTATGCAATTGATCGCTCGTCAGACAAGCGAAGACAATTCTCCATCACTCAAGATGGTACTGTGAAAATACAAAGAATGCTGGACAGAGAAGACACACCCCGGCATCAAGTGAAGATCTTAGCCATCGACGATGGTGAGTGGTTATTTTTTTTTTTCATGAATTTTGTTTTTCAAGACCACCTTTAAGTTGAAGCAGTTTCTCAGTTTTATCTTTTTCGATGCCTATTATATTGTAATGAATGGTAATATATTCAATTTTTTTTGCTTTCTCTTGACATTTGATAGCTGTGAAATTATTACTTTTGAGTGAAGATGGAAAAAGTGATGTTGGGTAGAGTGGTTTTGCTGAAAATGGGATTTCTTTTTTTTTAAAGTTGTGAAATAAATTTGACGCAATCCTGCGGTGTCAGATTGTCGCGATGCAGTGAAACAAGATAATTTTTTTTTTAAAAAGAAGTCTCTTGTAACAGTTATTTATATGGTCACAAAAAATAATTTCAGGAGTTCCTTCTAAAACATCCACTGCTACCCTCACGGTCATCGTAATGGACATCAACGATAATGCCCCGCGCTTTCTTATGGACTACAGGCCCGTCATCCCCGAAAACACTCCTGCGAGAAAAGTTATCGAGATTTTGGCCACTGATGACGACGACCGGTCAAAAGGCAACGGGCCTCCATTTATTTTCCGCATGGATCCCAATGCCCCCGAATATATACGTCAGTTTTTCAGAGTGGATCACGACTCGAGTAAATAACTTTCTAAGAAAAAGAAGTCACTTAAAAACGGAAAACAGATCTAAAATTGAAAAATATAGCTTCAAATTCTTTTAATTTAATAAATTCAATTCCAATGGATTTGTACGAGTTCCTAACTTGACCACGTACAGCAAAATTAAATCAATAGAAGCCATATTTTAGCCTATTTAAGATAAGTTTTTACGTGACTCTAATTATTACAAATTTTAAAAATGTTCTGAAATTTTTTTGTTGCTTTAATTAACCAGAAGGGGCAAATGGGGACGGTATGGCCATTGTCTATTCCCTTGTGACTTTTGATAGAGAAGTACAAAAGGAGTATATGGTACCCATAGTAATCAAAGACAATGGTAACCCGTCCATGACAGGGACGAGTACGTTGGTTGTCATCATTGGAGATGAGAATGACAACCGCATGCTTCCAGGGAGCATGGACATCTTTGTCTACAATTTCAAAGGTATCTAGAATGGAAAACACATTTCCGTTTTGTAAAAAAGTGATCTGCCCACGACAGGTCATTAAAAAACCTTTCTGATGGATCTTTCAGGTGATGTTGTTCAAGCTACAGACGTAGGTCGAGTTTTTGTCCAGGATTTGGACGACTGGGATTTACCAGATAAAACTTTCTTCTGGGATGACAATAAAGAGCATCCCAACTTTCGTCTAAATCGTGACACTGGCATGATTACCATGTTGCCAGGCACACGAACCGGTCGCTATCAACTGTATTTTGTCGTCTACGATCGCAAACACACACAAGAAGTTAGAGCCAATGTGTCAATCACCGTACAAGAGATTCCGTTGGAGGCAGTTATGAATTCAGGATCGGTTCGATTAGCAGGAATCAGTGATGAAGATTTCATCCGTATTTGGGATTATAAGGTTGGAAAAAAATGTCTTTTTTGAATGAAAAAATATTTTATTTGAAGTTTTAGTAATTCAAACCACGAACCATATGATTCGAGAATTAATGGCGATTTTTCTTGAAAAATGTTCTTGATGTGCCATTCATCAAGATGACATTTATCAAAACATAAAATTTTTTTCTTTTTATGGAAATTGACTAAAGTAACTTTACCCTATAAATTGTGATTTGAAGATGGAGCAAGATGCAATTTACGCCA
Source organism: Geophilus truncorum (assembly GCA_034695745.1). NCBI lineage: Eukaryota > Metazoa > Arthropoda > Chilopoda > Geophilomorpha > Geophilidae > Geophilus > Geophilus truncorum. The sequence continues at coordinate 22,370 of JAQFZP010000731.1, read as the reverse complement.
AGAGCCAACGCTTATTCCGAGTCGGAGATTTGTTTGAATGACTTCATTTGAAATTCATAAAACGTTTTTTCTAATAAATGACGTCAGTGAAAGGGGAAAAAATGTGCTGAAATGTTTTAATTTGTAATATTTTTAGGAGAACAAAGTGATAACGAGCAAATACGAGAAATTCAGGGAGAAAATTGCCGAGTTGATGAGTGTTGCCAAGGACAACGTTGACGTCTTCACTGTTATGATGAAACAAGATAGACCTCCGATAACAGATGTGAGATTCTCCGTCCACGGCTCACCTTACCTAAAAGCCTCGAAATTGGATGGATTGGTGGCACAACACCGCGAAGAGGTGAGGCAGAATCGATAACAAAGGACTTAAAGATATTAACTCTTTATTTCATCAAATTAGATTGAAGCTGAAGTGGGAATCAATATCACGATGGTCGGCATTGACGAGTGCATGATTGAACACCAAGAATGCGAAGACAGTTGCAGTAATGAATTAAGGGTGTCACCACAACCATACATGGTTAACTCGAACAAAACCGCATTGGTTGGAGTGAGAGCATTTGTGGTGCGAGTGTGCAAGTGTAAAGCACGCGATTTCGAGGTTCGAGAAAACTGTCTCACAATCAGTTGCTTCAATGGTGGGAAGTGCGTTGAAAACCCTGGCGGCGTCAGGTAAAGTTATATAAATTTCTCACAATTATTCATCATTTCGATTAAATCATTTTTGTTTATTTAGTTGTATCTGTCCACGCGGATACGACGGGCCTCGTTGTCAACAAACAACTCGCAGTTTCAGAGGAAATGGCTGGGCTTGGTTTAATGCGTTAGCGCAGTGCGAGAATTCGCATTTGAGCTTGGAGATTCTGACTAAAGAACAAAATGGACTTATATTTTATAACGGGCCTATTGTGGACCCCGAACCTGAAGAAAGGATAATATCAGGTCGGTGATTTACAATGAAATAAATTTTTTTTAAATTGAATTAATCTGTGCTATTTAAATTTTAGATTTCGTGTCTTTGGAGCTCATGAATGGACGACCACGACTACTTATTGATTTCGGATCTGGTACTCTGGAACTGAAAATTGAGAGTAAATTCTCAATTGCAGACGGAGAATGGCATCGTATTGATTTGTTTTGGAATGCTGAAGTGAGTTCGAACAAACGGAAAAAGACATTTTAGATAGAAATTTATTTTTCTTTACATTAATATTTATTGTTATTATTATTTAAAATCAATCTGTATTCATTTATCCAGTTGGTTCGAATGGTTGTTGATTTCTGCAAAATGGCATATATCGACGATCGGGAAGAGACAGCTGGACCTCCGAGATTCGACCGATCAGAATGCGAGGCTAAAGGCACGACACCGCCATTCAATGAATTTCTCAACGTCAATGCGCCTCTGCAACTCGGTGGAATAGCGCATGATAAAATCAAATATAGCTGGGCTCACGAACACACGAGGCTCGGCTTCAGCGGATGCATAAAGAATTTTGTTTATAATGGAGAAGTAAGGAAAAATAGCGTATTTTTTTTTTTTTTTTTTTTTAAGTAACAGAATTTACAATGACTGTTTGATTTAGATGTACGATTTGGCCGGTCCCGGTTTTGCAAAGAACAGTTTACCGGGATGTCCACAAACAGAAGAACATTGTTCTCCGAAGAATACTCCGAAATGCCTCTACGGAACATGTGTGGCATCGCACTCCGGTGCTGTATGCGAGTGCAAATCTGGTTTTTACGGTTCTCGCTGCACTAAAAGTGAGTTTTAAGCATTAAAATACACATTCACCGACTGACTAATTATTTTTTACTAGATACTGATTCTTCGACGTTCGAGCCGGACAGCTATGTCAAATACGCGCTCTCGTTTGAACCGAATCAGTTCGCGTCTGAAGTTCAGCTGCGGTTTCGAACGCGGCGAGAACACGGCGAACTGTTTCGCATCAGTAACCAGCACGATCGAGAGTACAGCATTTTGGAGATTAAGGACAAATTTTTGCGGTTCAGATACAATCTGAACAACGCTCGTACCGAAGAGAGAGAACTCTGGCTGTCTGCCGTTATCGTAAATGATGGCCAGTGGCACACAGTGCGAGTGGCACGTTACGGAAGTGTCGCTTACATGATGCTGGACGGCGGAGAGGGAAGACGTTTCAACGAAACGCTCGAGTACGAAGGTTTACATCAGTTAATGAAAGTGGAAAAGCAAAATGTTTTTGCTGGGGGTTATGTTGAGTACAGTGGCCCTGGAATGGTCACCGTGCATAACGACTTCCACACAGGTATAAAGTAGAACTAATTGCGCTGTTTTTTTACATTTAATTGACTTATTTCTTGATTTCAGGATGCATGGACGACATTAGGTACGACCAGAAGCACTTACCGCTTCCTCCCCGTGAAAATGGTACCGAAGTTGCGGCCGTCGTCGACTATAAGCACGTGCGCAGTGGATGCCCTTCCAATAACCCGTGCGCAGGCTTCACTTGTCCGAATCCATTCGTCTGTGTTGACTTGTGGATGTTGGCTGAGTGCAGGTAATTTAATTCGGTCTCGTATTGATCTGTTCCTTTCTACTTACTCATGTTACGTGTTTAATCTATCTAATAGATGTGCCTCGGGGTTTGTGATGTCAGCCGACGGCAAAGACTGCGAAGACGAAGATGAATGTCGAGCTAACCCCTGCCTCAATGGAGGCATTTGTAAAAACTTACCCAACGGACAAGGCTATTTATGTGAATGCACACGGGGATTTGCCGGTCCGTCATGCGAGTCGCGGCAAGAGGAGCGTGTCGTTCGCTTAAGCATGGGGGCTCTAGCAGCCATTCTAGTCTGTTTGCTCATAATTTTAAGTGAGTTTTTGTGCTCGGGTTTTATTTTTAAGCCTCCTGTCAACGACTAAATACCGATTTATCTCGTTGCAGTTCTGGTGCTAGTGTTTATCGTGTACAACCGCAACCGGCGGACTCAGATGGCTAAATACATGGGCGACCCAGATGATGACGTTCGTGAAAACATCATTAACTACGACGACGAAGGCGGTGGAGAAGACGATATGAACGCATATGATATCACACCGCTCAGGATTCCTATTGACGCTGCGGGACATCCGCTTACTGCCAAACAACAACCAGTTTTAGACAAGGGCAAAGACCCTCGCCAGGCACGAATATGTAAGGAAATATTGAATGTTTTAATTTGTGGTTTGTAAATTTGTTTGTGTTTTATTTTTAGATCCTCCTGGCAGACATCCTGACGTGGGCGATTATATTAGCGAACATTTGGACAAAGCAGATCACGATGTAAATTCACTACCTTTCGATGATTTGCGACCATACGCGTACGAAGGTGGTGGAAGCACGGCCGGATCACTTAGCTCGCTCGCCTCGGGCACCGACGACCAAGAACAAGAGTTCGACTACCTGAATGGGTGGGGACCTCGTTTTCAGAAATTGGCTGACATGTACGGTCCTGTGCCAGCCGAGAATGAAGATGAGTAATGCGTTTGATAGTACAGCGATAATTACTAATACGAGGACGACGAAGACGTCTTCGGCTAACACATTCCAAGTTCTTAATACATATATGGTCTTCACTCACATTGGATACAGTCGCTGGCTTTCTGTTTGGATCCCCCAACTCGAACTCATGTCAGGCAGTCGTCCAATCTCTTGACGTAGGTATTGTTGTGTGCTTAGGTGACTGAATCCCCATCTTGTCAGGATGTGATTGTGCTTACTAACCTCAGGTCGACTTTTTTTTAATTTTTTTTTTTATTTCTATTTGTTACTGTTAAATTTCTTCGTTTTATCAAATTGCGATTAGGCGATTTAAATTTTTTACACAATTTTAGAACAATTTTTAAGTGACTTTTTATTTCTTATATATACAACAGCAATTTGAAACCATCATCCGTACCGGTACGGAGTTGTTGTTTTTTTTTTTCATATTTTACATCGTTTTGAATCCTGGATTTTTTTAAACTAAACTCCCGTTTCGTGTAATAGGACTAGAGAAATAATTGAGCAAGATTTTTTTGGTTTTGTATTTGTGCAATGACAGCTGGATGAGTCAATAAAAAAAGAAGAACAAAACAAAACAAAACATAAAGTCAGAGACAAGAAAATGGCCTCTTCATCTTCCATCAAGCATTCCGAAATGGGTGCCATCCTCTTATGAAATTATATAAAATATAAAGAAACAAACAAATAAATCTATCCCTCTTCGATCACTTGTGCAACAATAAGACGTGCCAAGACTTATACCACGGAGCTAGTTTCAAAGTTATAATTTTCTTTTCTCCAGACTTTTCTGTTTTGCCTCTCTTTGAGACTGCTGGAAACGGACCCTGTCAACAAATAACAACTTCAGGAAAGAAAATCATCCTCGTCAGGGTGTGGCAGGAACCTGGGCCTTTCACACAGGTGCCTTTCTGTGCCCCAGGAATCTCCTTTTCCAGCAGACGTGCGTTCGATAGGCGAAAAAGTGTAAAAATACGTGTTTAGTGTGTTGTTTTTTGTCCCTGTGCTTTTTCTGAGTGAACTCGTGAATCTTTTCCTTCTTCGACAGAAGCAAACTACATTTTACTGTGATTTTTTTGCTTGTCTAATTTATGTGTTTATGATCGAGATACTGGTACCACCTAATAAGAAGAATTATTTAATTGCGTTGGATTAGATTTGTAAAATATTCGAGGATGTGCGAAAGTCTCTTATAGGTCACAACGAAAATATACTTTTGGTATAATTTGTATATTTTTTTATTAATTATGATTTGTATGTTTCTACACTTTAAAACGAACTGCTAAATTCACCCGTGGTGTATAAAACTTCAATCAATTGCACTGATAAATCCATTCTTTTCTTTACTGTAAAGTACTCAAAAGTGCATGGCTGCCAATATGTTTGATACAATTTGAGGGTTTTATTCTTTCCCCTGTTAAGCCTTTCAAGGTTTTGATGTAATAATTTTTCCTTTTTTTTATATTTATCTTTTTTCACTTTTTTAATCAACAGTTTATTATTTGTCGTCATTTCTAAAAGCATTTTGTTATATCTTATTATTATAATTATTATTATTATTATTATACTGTACCTAATTTTAGCCAATTTAATTTTTACACATCACATTTATAATATATCAGTAATAATTATAAAATGCTCGTTTTACTTGAGCATTAAACCTACCACAGTAATGCCCCTGAACTGCCATACTGAATTTAATTAATTAATTAATTAATTAATTAAAAATTGAAAACTACCCGTCTTTTGGCGGAGCAAGCTCGATGTAGATACGCTGCTTGATTTTGTAATTTCTTAAGTTTTGTAAGGAGGGCAAGTAACCAGTCACAAATAGAACAAAAATTTTATTCATACCCGTAATTGATGTAGTCGTTTGAAATAATGTAAGTACATCTGCATTCCAACGAGTTTTATTTTTAAACATAAAACCAAAGAATTAAATTTAAAATATAATTTATATTTCCTAGGTGCATAATATAATCAATAATTCTGCACTTTGTAACTGGACAGAAATTTATCCAAGTTATTGTCCAGTTACCGACTGAACTGACCGGAGATTGGGTCTTCATTCACGACTACTTAATGAATATTTCAGGGTCTAAACACCAATTTTAAATACTGAATCTGAGGTCTGGGCTTTGCTCAAAAGAAATTTTAAGAAAATTATAGGTAATAATGATAACGACTACTCTTTGTGATAAAAGAGTGAAAGAGAGAAGAGTTAACAAATCCTAGGTTTGCCATTATGTAAACATTATTATAATTTAATAATAATCAATAGAGAATGCATACACAGCCATTGTGTTACATACATGGCATCTGATAATCTGTCTTTATGGACTCATTTTTTAGAACATCATTTTTAATGTTATAACAACTTAAAGAGTGCATTGATGTGTGCGTTTCACACTCATCACTTTTATTAACTCGTTGCAATTGAGGGCTTTTCCCAATTGCTGTTTAGTATGAGCAATTTTTTCATCTGCTTGCCCTCCGTCGTGTAATGTGTTTTGCACTAAATCATATTGCACCAATTCAGTGTTCATTATTCGTTTTGCTACTGAAACATACAATACAATGATTTACTTTACTGTGTTTACGATTTGAAGACAAAAAAATTAACTGTAGAGATAAAATATTTCCATTTTTGTACGCTTGTAGCGTAGTAGAGAAATAGAGGTATTATAATTGGTCGTATGAAGATGAAATTATATGAACAAATTGATTAGTTTATTTAATTTTCATTTAATGAAGATTATTTTTTAGTCGAACTTGTTCCGAATATTAAACTGTGATTTATTTTATTACATTTTAATATTATTATTATTATCATTATAATTATTGGTTATTATATTATTATATTAATAAAAAAGTGGCTGTACGTTCTCATACTTTTGATTATTAAAAAAAAGTCTGCTTCACAAAAAAAAGTACTGACTGTTGTACAAATATAAATACAAATTACACCATTAAGTCAAGGGGAAAGTGAGCAAAATAATGTAAAGTATTAGAATATAATAAAAGCTGTCAAAACCCATAGAAGTAATTATGAAAATTTATATCTCTGAATCACTTTGCTACTCAAACCCATCAAAACAATTCAACTGATCGAATTTAGTTTTTCACAAAAATCATGTGTTGGATCTGTCTTGTGAAATTAATGGCGACAGCGCTTAAATCTTATATTTGGGCACAATATTGGAAACAACCGGAACGATCGAATTGGGTTTACTTGATTATTTCCCTTCCATTTAGAGGATCACGGTCGAGCACCTTTAATGCTCCCCTGATGCGCGGATTAATTTCCTTAAATGATTAATGCCAAGAGAACAACTGAATGATACATGTGTGTTCAAATAGGGGAAAGAAGGTTAAATTGTCTCGATTCAACACTTCACAATCTCCAACTCACTAGGATTAATCAATTTACGACATTAGTGTTTTGTTTCAATCAAATACTGACAGGTGGGGGAATAAGATTACATCTGAGAGTAACTTTAGCACTCACTTTGCAGCATTTCGTGCAAACGTGATAAAAATAAGGGCTTGTGATAGGTTTGGTTTTGTTTTATAACCGATTTTTGGGTGGAGCTGATAATTTTGTTCGAGATATAAAAATGAAAAGTGGAAAAGGCATCATTTTTGCGTTCTTTATTTTTATTTTCATTTTTATAGTCACTGATTTACATACTAATAACCTACTACGCAAAAACATAGCACTTCCGCGATTAATTAATTATCATACAGCCGGCGATAAAGTGTGTGATCACAGAGCAAATTTGCTAATGGCAGCAAAAGATGAGCACAGCGTGAAAATTAATTTGCAAAAAGCGATGAATTTCAATTTCAGGCTGTGGTGGATATGTTGCTCATACCACGTTATTTTGTACGAATTTGGTCTAGACAACTTTCATTACATGAACACACGCTGAGAGATGAGGCAGATTACAGGAAACACCTATCCCAATGGACCAGAAGGAAAATGGATGAGCTTTACAGGGAAGATCCATCCAGTGCTCACATTTGAATAGAAATGCAACATTCATGACAACATTACACGATGGATAAGATTACTTCCTTTGGATAAGTCAAATATCTCGTTTGGATAAAAGCACATCTTAACCAATATACTCTTTTTTTGTCAGTTTTTTCCCCGAGCAGTTGGGGGGGAGGGGGTTAGTGCAGAGGTCTTTTGTGTTTGTCGTGTGCCAGCGGTTATGGAGACAAAAGAAGATGTGGACATCAAAGATCTTGCACCAAGGCATAAAGGGATCTCTATTCCCTGGACGGATGAGACACTTTTCATGAGCCCTCACTTGCAAGCCTAAAAGATTGAGGGTATTTTTGGTGTTTAAAATGAATAAGCAGGGACGAGTTGAAATCGTAGAATTGATAAGTTATCACGTGCAGGCATCACTTTGGAATTAATTTTTAAAGGCAGATGGACGGGTGGGTTGTCATTTATTTTTATTCGCTTTTAATCTAATAGTCATTTGATACTCACCATATAAACTAAAAGTTAAAACAGGTAAATAAAGATCTAATGTGGAATTTGGGGGAAAAGTTTCTATTTTAACATGAATGAAATTTAATAATTAAATACTGCACGTGCGAGAAATCCGTGCACACTGCTGAGCAGAACTAAGTCATTTCTTGTACTTCGTTAATTTTTCAGGCGGACTGAAATGCTACCGTGTATGAGCGTTGATGCACTGATATGGAGCAGAGACGAGACATTTAACTCATGAGTCTAATCAATAAAAGGTTCACCCAGGGAAATCCGTGGCTGTGTTTGTTTGTTATGTTCGTTAGTACACTGATTGTATCGGGGCTTCAATGATAAGTGAAAAGAATCGAACTCGAAAGTTAACCGTTGCGTTAAAGGTCACTCTTGGCTTTACTTGAGAAAGTCGATTAGGTGCATGGGAAGTTGGAAGGGCGCATCGAGCAGCTGGAAGCAACAATCGAATTACATCGAGGATAGCAGACGTTCTGACGGATAAACGCAGATGTTGATTGATATTGCAGTTTACAATTACCATATGGGCAGGAATGCACGGAAAAACGGGAATCGTTGGCCAACATCAATAAGAGACTGTCATTGAAGAAAATGCACGACGTGCAGATCAGTGTTGCGAAAGTTCAAACACACACGATGGAACTTAACGAAGAGGTTTATTAGTACAATTTTTATTAATTTACAGTATTTGATTTTGTTAGTTTGTCTTATGTTAGATTGGAGGAGTGAATCTAGACGTCGAGCGGATGGAACACATGGACAAATAACTAGACGGTTTCAATTCGACGCAACAAGAGTTAAATACTATGACGCGACAACTTCAAAATGATACCCACGACCTGAGAGGTGATGTTGAAAGTGTCAATGCATATGTGATACGAATGAATTCTGACTTCAAGGAGCGGTTTGAATCGATTCGGGCGAATCTGACAAGTGAGTGAAATATGTAAGGAGATTCAAGAAAATGGATCAGATAAGATCGCACTACAAGTATTGTTGAAACTGACCAATCAACCTAAGCTGACCATTAGCTTACCTAACCATATTAGCTGACCCAAGCTAATGATTATCACTTAGTAGTTTTATTCAAGTTTATTCTATTCTATTGCCACGAGAATACAACTCCGATATCAATATCGATAAACGCAATTAAACTTAAACTCATAACTTCAAATATCGATATCGTTATTTGAACTCATTTGAGTTTACGAGTTTAATTGACTACCGGTACCGTAATTGTTAACGATATCGATACCAATATCGGCGCTGTTTCATAACTTTTCTAGTTTCTACCGTTTGATGCCTCGACGTTTCCATCCTGTAAATTTAAAAAAGACAAAATCTAAGCATCATGGTTCCAGTTACAGAAAAAGTTGGGGTAGTCGATTACCTCAACTTCTTGGAGCCTGAGCAAGTGATGGCATTGGCCACTTGCATAACTAAGAGGACACTACTGTTCGAGAACGTTGAAGGTATAAAGACATCGCCCTTTTTCTTAACCGTTTTTTCCTAAAATTGTTTTTGTATGATATTTCAGAAGCGAAGAGCGCTATTCTCATTTTTGCCGAAAATGGAAATGACATTCTGTCTCGGAAAAAAATGATTAAGAAAATTATTTTGACGTATCTAAAATCCAGAGATGTTCACCTTAGTCCTCGTGCCAGCAAAGGAGTGATTGCGGCTGCCTGCGTTGAATTTTGGAAGTGGATGACAGAGCAGAAATTCAACCAATCCACGTCTCCACCCGGCACAAATGTTTGATTTGGTTAATGATTTGGGTCTTGATGATACATGGAAAATTAAATTTACGAAAGTGCATGTCAACCACAACTCGCCAAAACTCACCAACGCTTGACAAAGTCGTGTAAATGATTGTAAAATGGTCAGTAGCTGCATTGACAAAATCAATTGCACTGGTTCATGTGAAAAATGGTTTTAAACAGGTTTATTTCATATGAACTAGTGCAATTGACTTTGTGAATGCAGCTAGTGTTTCCAGATTGAACCGCTTCATTAATTTACATTTTTTTACTTCCATTTTTTATATCTTTGTGGTTTGGATTGTTTTCCTTAGTTTAGTCATTTGTTCAATATTCCAGTTTTGTTTTTTAATCACTTTTATTTTATCCTGTGATACTTTTATAAAAAAAAATCGAACACATATCTTAAATATAAAATAAATCAATACAATTTCTATTCGACTTTTTCCGATTTTCTTAACATCTTTTTTTTCATTTTGTTTAACACCAACATCACTTTACTCTTTACTCTGCTTACAATCCCTGGTTTTTGAGACCCAATTTGTAACCTGCAACAAAACAAGCATCAATAACAAGTTTTCAAAATTAACAAAACAAAATGCTACCTTTTTGTTGTTAAATTATGAATTGGTCCAAACGCAATAGCCACAACAGTGCAAGTCAAACAAATTACATTGTACGGCATGCTGAAATCAGGCGTTGGAAGAGACACTAATAATTGTTCGGAATGAAGACGGAGAAAGTAAAAAGGCTGCGAATTATTAAAACTGTCCCAAATAGTCGTGTCTTGATGACCAAGGGAAGAATAGTTTTTGGCCGAATCCAATTGTGCCACGAGAATCGCTGAGCCGATGTAAAACCCGTGATTGGCATCGGGTGGATATTCCGTCCATTTCAGCATTGCTCGTTCAAATTCAAAATTTAAATGTGTGATTGAATTAGCTGGCAGTGAGAATACGACTTCGAGCAATGACGGTTGTTGTCGATCCCTTGACGGCATGTAATGAATGTGAACTGGAAATCGGTAAAAAAAAAAACTTAAGGTACCGTAACTTGTTTACTTTTTACTTTAAAAATAAATTTTACGTGGTTTGATGATTTCATGGCCGTTTTTAATTTTTAGTGTATGCAGATAAACTCGGAAGTACCAAGGAATTAACTCCATGTAAATGACGGTTTGTTCTTTTCTGTAGTGATAATTATGCAATTGGGTTCTTATTCCACCAGACTCCTGGCCATATCCTTGAAAAATATATTAATTGTTTAGAATTTTAAAAAATATTTTCTTTTGTTTATGATACCTGTGACGTATCGCTGCATGTACAACAAAGGCGACGGCACAATGGAATAAATAATCGAAGAATTATAAGAGCAAACGATGTGAAGATTTATATCGGGTGACAATTGCTTTAAATCATATACAGCAATTGACTTCTTCTCGCCACTTCTAAACGTTGGCATTATTTCGGTAGGTGAAGGCGAGAGTGAAAATGTTCCTTGAGTCTACAATGAGAATAATCTAAAGTTTTTACAGTAAATTTAAAAATATTTTAATGTTTATTTACTTGGTTGCTTGAAATATCTACGTATACTTTGCTGCTTGAAGCCATGGGACAATTATCTATTATTTCCGTGCCAAAAAGTCTGTTCAGTGACCAATCTAAATTCAAAGAAATAATACTTTAAAAAATCTTAACTTACAAGTTAGCTAAAATTTACCTTGTTTGCCCCTGACTCCGTAATTAGTTTCATATACTAAACTTACAGTTTGAACCATTTCCAGACTAATTGTTTTACACTTTGCATCCTATTGACCAAATTTCAGATATAAATGAAAACCAGTTAATAATTACAGCAATCATTACCCGACACTTTGGACGAATGTGGACTGCCAGAGAATGATAATTTGTATTGAATAAATGTGCAGGGTTTAATAATTTGGTAAGTCCAGCCTTTAATTAAATATATTAAATTAATTAAATCTGATTTTTAGTTTTTATCTTTGCTATACCTTAGATCCACAAGGAAGCAACTTTTTCCAAGGAGTTAAATTTTCTGTGCAAACAATTTCGCGAGGTAAGGACGAGTAACGTAAGTAATGGGATCCATTAGATGCGTACGAGTCAGAAGCGACTCCTTTTGGTCTGAAGGAAAATTGAGGACTGGCACTGTTTGTTGTATCGATGAAATTTAAAGATGCACAGAAAAGACCCGACAGGGAGTGCGTGAGGTCAGACCAACTACTGTTTACGCTATTATTGAAAAACAAGTATTAATAAAATTACTAAGGTTACATATTCTGATTAATTACTCTTCAGTCCATTCGTGAAACCAGACCCATAATTCAACTCCGGGCGGCGCATCATCAAAGGGAAAACCCCACTGTCTGTGTTTCCATAGACCCTGGGTTAATGAAAGGTGAAGTTCTCGAACGTTGTATTTGGATAGAATTTCTCCAAGGGATTTCGGGAATAAATGATAATGATGATCTGTAAGAAATCAAATAATTCAATCACAATTGATGGGTAAATTAAAATTTCGGATAACTCACTTTGTGTTTGGTTCAATGTATTTACATCCCATAAGATGGAAAACTGAAAATGTGCATACACAAAACCGTTCGGTAACGGTTTAATGTGTAATTCTTCCGAGAACTCATCATCACCGTGTGTTTTGGTACATAAAAGTAAGATAAACAGAATGTAAGCAGACGAGCTTCTAATCGGCGCCATGCTTAAGTGCCTAAACTTACCGCCAGGGTTCGGTAAGACAAAAACGCTCTCACGTGGGGTTAGTTTGGTCTTTAGCTAGAATAACAATCTAAATCAGATTTATTATTGACTAAAAATTGCTATTTTCCTTGAAAAATATTAATTTTGTATTGAAAATTATTTTAGTTTATTTTAATATAATTTTTATAATTTAAAAAAAAAAAAAATCATTTTATTTGGGTTGTTACTCTGCGCGTATTATGAGCACATGGACAATGGATTTGGCGTTGTTTCGTAGCGTTTCAATGGCCCATTTAGTGATTATTTCAGTCTTCACTGACTTACCACTTTTATTTTAAGGTAATTTATGCTCTTTAAAGCTTTTAGAGAGATATCAGCTAACTGTGAACTGATATTTACCGTAAAGCAAGAGAAAAATACAGATCTAGTTGTTTTTGTTTACACCCTTCACTTCCGATTCGATATGGATAAAATTAATTATTTTTATTTTAATCTTTAATGCAGCATGTTTTTATGGGTTGAAGTGGAAGGAAAAAGTCATGAAGGCAGAAGAAAAAGCAGAAGATGGGAAATCCCGTTTGGAAAACATCAAGAATGAAGGGTCTAAGATCAACCCACCGCTAAAGAGACCTAAACGGAACATTATGCAAAAGAATTTTGTAAAATATTTTATAATTTACTTTAAATTTTGAGGGTGATGTATGAAATTTGACACGTTTCAGGAATACAATAATGGGCTTCTTTGGCGCGAGGAGAAAGATTTAAAAAGGGCATTATATGCATCGTTGCAAGAAAATAAGCGAAATGGAAATGGTGAAACTGCCACAATAACTACAGTTACTACCAAGAGGACTAAAAAGATGAGAAATGGACTTGTATCGGAGGAAAGTGCCAACTGCGGTCCAAAAAGGTCAATATTATTTTATTGTATGAGTATTTAAATAAAAATTAACTATTGTACTAACTAAATTTTATTTTTATTTTTATTTATTTTTAGAACCAAAGTTCATGCTCAACGAAAATTCGCACAAGGCTCAAATCCAAACAGCCCTGCGCCAACGCCTGTTAAGTTCAGGAATAGTTCATCATGCGCACATGATTTACTACCGTCACAGAGACCAAAAACAGAAGATTTTCTAACATTTCTTTGTTTACGAGGTACATATACAATGAGTTTAGTCGTCGAAAGCTGTAACAATTTTATATTTTAGGGACATCTGTGTTACCACCGGCTTTGGATTTCTTCAAAATAGCAACTAAAAGTGATTTGATTTGTGATAGCCGATGCAACAGTCCAATTACTTTTGATGTAACTGAGAAGCAAAAGCCTTGTTTCAGACATAACACACGTAATAACTAAATGCAATTGAAATGATCAGAAAACTAATGGTTTTATTTTTTTAGATTTAAAATCAAACAAAAATGGAAAAGTGCACAAGACAAATAAAAGTGGAACTAAATTTAAAGACGTTGAAAATGTGGTGAACTATGTGGACAAAAACTTAGATATAAAAACAGAGAAATTAAAAGTAAATATTTTCATAACATTAAATGCATTTATTTATTTATTTATTTGATTTTTATTTGATTTTTCAGGACCATAGTGGTGAAAGTAAAAAATGTTCCGATTACCATGTGCCATCTGGGTTAGGACGTGACAAAAAAGAAGTTTGCTCTGTACAGGCTCTTAAACAAAAATACAAACAGCAACGACTGGAAAAGCAGCAAAAAGCTCTCGCAAAGGCCAAGAAAATGCTCGACGCTAATTTAAGTTCGAAAAAAGATAAAACCAAAAGCAAAAAAGATTCAAAATTGGATGACTCTGATCAAAAAGCAGAAAAGGAAAAAAAAGGCGTTGGAAAAGAGAAAAAGAAAAAGTCAAAAAGCGAATCGCCATCTGAAAGCAGTAATTCAGTTAAAAGTCCGAACAAAGCATCTTCGCCACTGGATAGCAAATTAAACATTTCAAAACCCAAGCGGCCCGTCACACGAAATTCAAGCATGATGACGCGATCTTTGAAAGAGGAATTGGATAGAGCTGCATTCGAAGCATCAAAAAGAGCTTCCGAAGATAATGCGGCCAAGAGAGATAAACAGCAGATAAAGAAAGGCAAACAGCCAGTTAAAGTGGAACCACGAAGAAGTAAGAGAGAAACGAGACCTAGAAGACACTTTCTACGTCTTTCAGACTTTTCATCTGGTGATGACGAGCCTTTACTGAAAAAGGCAAAAACTAGTCGCGCGTCTACTCCGTCTGTAGCGTCGGACGATTCGTGGTCGGTCGGTCAAATTAAAAAACGCGCTACAAATACGACAAAGAAAACAGAAACAAAAGGACGATGTTTGCGATCAACCAAAAAAGACGAGCCAGCTCCAAAAGCAGTTGAAGAAGAGGAGAAACCTGTCGAACGAACCGCTAGTGGCAGACCGAGTCGAAAGACAAAAGAGGCAGCTACGGTTTATTTGGAGTTGTTAGGAAAAAAATTAATGTCTCACGATTTATTCGATGACGAAGACGAAGATGACGACGATGATGACGAAGACGATGACGTCGTTGTTGAAAAAGTGAAAAAGAAAAAAACGAAGAAAAAACCTGTTAAGGAGAAACAAGTGAAAGTTGAAAAGAAACCAGAAATACTTCCTAAAAGGAGTACGAGAGGCAGAAGAAGTCAACGCGAAGTTGAATGGAAAGAAAGTTCGTCCAGCGATTCGGACGTTTCTTCTACGAGTACAGAAAGTGACTCGTCTTCCGATTACAAATATCGGAGAACCTCGGGAAATCAGCGCAAAAAGGAAGTAGCTGAAACTAGGAAATGCAAAACACCAGTTCTTAAAACACAAATCAAGAAGGAATCCGTTTCCAACTCGAAGCAGAGTGCGAAGAAAGTAACAAAACACGTGAAGAAAAGTCCTGTTGCTACTAAAGCCAGCAATAAACCAACAGTGAATGAAAATATTCGTTACGAAATTCCGTTGGGTTTGGACGATCACTGTAACTATACAAAGAAGCCGCCAATTTTCACATGTAAACCCGTAAATGCAAAAAATACCAAAGAATCAAAAAGAAAATCTGGTAGTGACAAACGAAAATTTTCGCCAGTTAAAGAAGAAGATTCTTCGTTGACTTTGAACACAGACAAAAGTGGAAGCAGCTCCAGTTCGAATCGAGATAAAAGCAGTCGATCACTGTCAGATTCGACCGAGAGCATCTCTGAAATATTGAGCGATTCTTCCCCTCAAATACCGGAGCTGGATGACGGAAGTGTGCACGTTGGCGAAAGCACTTCTATAGCTGTCAAAGATAACATAACAAGTAATTCAGTGGCCATACAAGTAAACCTCGTCGACGACATATCGGACTTCGAAGACGAAATGATCGACTTCAACGGGTCCGACTTCGGAAGTGAAAGTAGCTTGTCCCTCGAGAGGATCTTAACACCCTCGTACTTCAGCGAAAGTTTTGCTGGATCGTCCAGGGGACGACTCGATTCACTTTTGTGTCCGACCAATCAAACTGCCGACAGTTCGAAAATTGCCAAAGCGACCAGATCAAGTGATGGATCTCTGCCAAACAAATGTCCGTCACCGAGCATTTCGACGACGTCTAAAACCAAGGCGAAAACGTCAACGCCGAAACAAGAGCCAATCAAAACAGATCCCGTCGTACCACCTAGAAAGTATGAAATAAACATTTTATTTACTTTATATTTTTAATTATTACGAATATTTTTTTTTAGGAGAGGTCGTCCGCCAGGATCGACAAAAAACATAAAGAACGAGCCAGCACAACCCAAACAGGTGGTCAATACGGCTGTAGTTGATGAACCTGGTGTTTTACTGCTTGAAGCACCTACGTTTACTCCGACTGAAGAAGAATTTCAAGATCCTATTGAGTATTTTGAAAAAATTCGTTCAGAAGGTGAAAAATATGGTATCTGTAGGATTATTCCGCCTGCTCCATTTAAAGTAAATTCACTTTTATTTGTTATTTTTTAAATTTTTTGTAATAATTTTTTTAATTTTAACAACAGCCGGAGTGCAAGGTAAATGATGACATGAGGTTTTCAGCTCACAACCAGTACATTCATAAGATGTTTCATAGGTGAGTGATAGATATTATATGGGAAAATAGTGCACAATTTAATTAAATTAAAAATGATTGTCGTATTTTGTAGAAGTGGTCCCAATGTACTTCGCATGGCCAGCATTCGTCGACATTTGGAATCACAGGGTGGTAATTTGGATCAAGTTCCCCTCGTACGTTTGTAAATTTCATTTTAATTTTTGTAGTTTAATACAACCGCAATTATTTCTCAATAGATTGGTGGCATGGAACTCGATCTTCCAAAACTGTACCAAATGGTCGAGAAGCATGGCGGCATTAAAGAAGTAATCGAGAAAAAGAAGTGGCAGAAAATTGCTGATATGATGAAAATACCCAAATCTGTAAATAACGTCACGAGAAGCTTTGATTGATTGATTCTTATTTATTAATATTTAGGCTCAAGATAGGATCACAAAGTTATACGATGCTTATTGTCGATATTTACTATCGTACAGCATGTTAACTAAAGACGAAAGGCAAAAACTGGAACATCAGGTTCATTTAGAAAGACAGCGTAAAAAAAATAAAGGCCATCCTGACATTGATGATTGTGTTACAAAGGTGACTGTTTGAAATTTATTGCGGTTTGTTTATAATTGTTAAATGTTTTCTTGGTTTAAGGGGCGTTCAATGTCCTTGAGCTGCTTTTACCGCATCGCGCGCAACACGATGGCAATGTGGTTCAAGCAGGATCCTCAGCCTGAAGAAGTCGAGGTAAATTAAGCTTTAATTTGAAATTAAAATACTGTACTACAATATAACGTTATATCTGTAGAATGAATATTGGAAATTGGTGACTGAAAAACAGGATCACACTTGCGTACATGCAGGAAACATTGACAGCAGTGTTTATGGTTATGGATTCACGTGCAATAAAAACAGCACGTTTTCAAAGTAAAATGTGACGCTATGGCATTTCGTGAGATTTTAATTTGAAATTTTGTTTTTCTTCTTAGACATCCATGGAATTTGAAAGTATTAACGAACAACCCGGGAACAGTTTTACGAAGCATGGGTCCCATAATGGGTGTAACAATTCCCACGTTACACGTTGGTATGTTATTCACAACTGGTTGCTGGTATCGTGATCCTCACTGTTTACCGTGGATTGAATATTTGCATGCGGGAGCAAGTAAAATATGGTAAAGTCACTATTTATAAACAAGTAAAAAGCTCATTACTTTAATTTTGTTTTAATTTTTATAGGTACGGTGTCCCTGAAAGTCAAAGCCAACAGTTCCGTAATGCCATGAAAAAGGTTGTGCCGGAGTACGTCACCAATAATCCTATTTGGCTGGCTTCCGATACAGCAATGGTAGTTTCTTAATTATTCACACAAATTTTTTTTCGTTTTTCAAATCATTTCGTTTTGCAGGTTCCTCCGTCGCAATTAATTGCTAACGGAGCATCTTTGTGCCGCGTGAAACAAGACGTGGGCCAATTTGTTCTCGTGTTTCCAAGGGCGTTCACGAGTACCATTTGTTGTGGTTACACCGTATCAGAATCGGTGTATTTTGCCCACAGAGAGTGGCTCGAAAAAGCAGAAGATGCATTTAACGTGAGTTGGTGGTTTACAACTTAAGTTTTATTTATTCTTTAATTTGCTTGTCTCATTTCAGGAGATCCGTGAAAGTTGTGAGCCACCTGTATTTTCTCTGGAAAGACTGTTATTTTGCATTGCGTTGGACAACAGAAGTGAAATTGAAGTGCTGCAACTCATCCAGCCTGTCATGGAGGAGATTAGACAGAACGAATTGTGTTTGAGGAAAACACTTCTCGATCTCGGATTGAAAACATCAGAGCATTTACCTAATTCTGATGCACGAGACGTAAGACGAAGACAGACACGCAGTCCAGAGGACGACGAGGAATACGAATGCGACGTTTGCCGTGCAAACTGCTACGTGTCTATGGTACAGAGTAATGCGCATGAAATAAAATAGAAATGCAAATATCGAAGAAATTTTGAAAATTGTATTTTAGGTGGTAAATGCGGACGACGATATTGTTTACTGTCTTAAACATGCCATAGAACACTTTCAAAAAAAGAAGCGAGATCTCAAGTACTTCAAGTTGCTTTACAGTTATGATCAGGTAATGATCATTTAGGTACGTAAGATGATCTTAAATTCCAATTTTTTCCCTTGTTTTTAGGACGAATTGAAAGAATTGGTTGATACGTTAAGCGAGAGGCTGGGTACACCTAGCCAAAAGAAAGTTAGTAATAAGAAATCACCTAAGAAAAAATGATATGCTTAAATTAAATGGCAAAAACATTGTTTTTACCTAATTGATATTAAGAAATAGTTTAATAACAATTTGTGAACGAATGATTGCTGTTGAAGCACAATTTAAGGCTGTGATAATAATTAATATCCGATATTTAAGCTTGTTAAAATTCAAATTATGATTAGCTGAGCATATTTTAGTTGCAGGATTTTCGTAACCAGCAATAAGAATAGGTTATTATTTAAAATTTGAGTAGAATACTTTTTGATTTTAGTGTACATGTATTACATTTTTTGTATAAAAAAGGGAAAAGAAGAAAGAAAAAAATAGTAAAATGAGAAAATCTTATTTAAAAGCTGCTACTTAATATTAAATTTCAGTTAATTGATATATGCATTGTGGCTTACGTTTTGTACTTTTTTTTATTATTATTTTTTTAAATTCTTGAATCTGGGTTTAAAAATGGATATATATATATTTTGTTTTTTTTAGCAACACCGTAAAATTACATTTAGGATTAGTAATTTATTGCTTATTATTTCAGAAAAATAATTTACGTTTTAAATAAGACTTGTAGAAATGTTTATTTTTTGTTTACAATAGTCAGTGCCACAAAAGATGAATTATATATTTTGACTATCTTTTTTCATGACAAAGAACCAATTTGAGTTAAATAAACCTACCTCACACGAGCCTTTGTTTATTTAGGTTAAATAAATGTATGAATAATGCTTCTATTCCTGTGTTTAGTCTCGTGTCTAAGATCATTGTTTCAACATTCCTTTTAAGTAGTTGAAGAATTTTTGCTCGAACTGGCGATTTCATTTAGAAATAGAAATGAGTCATTGGGAGAAATTTGTTAATCGTTCCAAAATGATAATGGTTCGAATAATGATAATGGTGAAAGAACGGATGTCCGTTGGATCTAACAAAGTGGTAAAATTAGCTGAAAAATACGAAATCGTGGAACCAGAACCTAAACCAGTAGTTAAAGAGAATAGAACGTTGTTTTACCGGTTTCCCGTTTTGAGAGGAATGACCACTTATGCCATCATTTACCCAATTGCCAGTTTGATGCAACAGTATGCATCTGGTGCTGAAGAAATCAATTGGACGGAATGTTTACACTTTGCTTTATTCGGCGGTCTTTGGTTAGCACCAACCATGTATTACTGGTACCTGTTTGCCGAATGGGTATACCCTGGCGACACCATGTCGGCAACATTGAAAAGAGCAATTTTGGAGCAAGTTGTGTATTCTCCCTTCCAGATCGTCACATTTTTTTATGGTACGACGGAACGAATTGTAAGTTATGTTCTACCTGATGACCGTAATACTAACTAAATGGTTTTATGTGCTGTTTAAGGAATGGGAATGATTCAAGGGCAGACGGTACACGAAGTAAACCAAGAAATCGAAGACAAGTTTTGGCCCACGTACAAAGTGGGATGGGTTTATTGGCCTACGATTCAAGTGATTGACTTCTTTGCAAACCGAAGGAAAGATAGTTTACCCATTTTGGCGCAACTCGTGCCCTTGATTGCACCTATGGCAGCGTTCTGGTGGGGTTATTACTTAAGTCAAATGAGAAGAGTGGTAAGTTTTAGATAGAAAATTTATTTTGGAAAATTTTGTTTAATTCTTTTATTGGATAATAGACTCCAGGGCCTTGTCCTCGACCACAAGATTTAGAATCTGAAGAGAGGCAAAACCGCCGGAATTAATGTACGTAAATGAAATTAAGTAAAGTGATTTGTGAAACAAAATTAACGAACTGTGTAGTATAAATATGCAGTAAGTGTAACTTTTAATGTAAAATTGTACGAAGGTAATGTACTTCTTTGTATATGGTACATTTAGCTACAATAAACAAGTATTTGTATAAAACTTCCGTATTTTTACCAATAATTGAAAAATGTTATTCCTTAACAAATTAATATAAGACTGAAAATGATTTTATGATTGTATGTATTTCAATTTACATTTTCCTATCATATAAATCTGTTTGATGTTATCAGAAAGAAATTCAATTGAAGTCAACTAATTATTCACTTCAAAATAATTCTGACGAGTAAAAGTGAAGCAAAGTTTGTCTAACAAATTTGAGACAATTACAGCTTATTTTGGCAAATCAAAAGCGTCGAAAAGTTTACCTGTCGCTGTTTCTGCATCTCTACTGCGTGAAAAAGCTTTAAACTTTTTCTTAAATGGCTTTATTTCGTTTAGTGCGATTGAAGAGCAATTTTTTTCTCAAGTACACACAGCAGTGCATAGTTAATGCAGTGCTGCGTGTACTAAACTAAATAAAGCCATTTAAGAAAAAAGTTTAACGCTTTTGTCCATGGGGGTTCTTCCATTTCTCTCATCCTGGCAAACTGGAGTCTCGAAGCAATAGAAACCACAGCCATTTCGTCCACTCCCAAACCCCCCCACTTTGTGGAAAAGATACGTAGACGATTGTGTCACACGCCTCTCTCTCCAATCTGCTAAAGAATTTCTTGTTACTCTAAATTCAATAAACCTCTGTATCTAATTCACTTTGGAAACAACGAATCCACTTTCCTTCTTCGATACACTTATCATCTCCTCAGAAGATAAGATTTGACCACCCCTTGTAGATAACCCACCCACAGTTTACAACTTGACTTTAGGTCATTCCACCCTTTCAGCCACATTATAAAACCATAAGTGGAGGACCCTAAAGCTAGGTTCACACATGTGTTCACACATGTGTTCACACATGCAGTAGAAGTTGTAAGTAGACGTAGAACTTTAACTGTTTACTATACATTTCTTACGTATACTTACTACGTCTACTACAAGTGAGAACATATGCGTGAACCTAGCTTTATGGTTTTATAAGGAGGGACTTTTATGGTTTTGTAAAAAAAAAAAGTTGAACCAAGATGGAATTTTTTCGACAGGATTATTTTCGACATGGAATTTTTTCAAAAAATTGCATAGTTTTTAAACGGGATTTTTTTCGAAAATCAATTTTAAGAAAAAATCGATTCTTTTTGAATAATCGATTTTTTTTTTAAAAACTGTAGATATTTAACTTGTTTTTTGACAGGATTTTTTTCGAATGGAATTTTTTACTGCCGCCAATTAAACTCCTTGCAGAGCCGCTGGATTTATAAACATCTTGCGGAGGCGTAAAATGAGGCGCACCAATAAAAAAAAAAAAAAAAAAATCGATTTTTGAAAAGAATCTTGTCGAGAAGAATGGCAAGATGGAATTTTTTCGACAGTATTATTTTCGACAGGAATTTTACGCCAATTAATAGCCAATTAAACGTCTCGCGGAGCGCTGGATTTATAAAGGTCCTGCGAGGTTAGGTTATGAGGCGGCCATAAAGTCGCGCCCCAAAAAAAAATCGATTTTCGAAAAAGTTTCTGTCGAAAAAAATCCGTTTTGCGGATTTGGTCACTTCTCAGCCAATTTTTCAACTTTCTCAAATCACTTCTGTTTCAAGTGAAAAGGCTAGTTCTTGGTGC
>JAQFZP010000730.1:0-27987 GCA_034695745.1 Geophilus truncorum | reverse complement strand
AATTTCTGGCATTGCATTATGGGTAAAAAGGTTCGCTAGCCTGCCGCTAGAGGTCGCTTAGAATAAGCCACGTCACAGCTTTAATTTAGATCTTTAATTTTTATAATGTTGGATTTGCACATTCTTATCACTGTTTATTTTCTTGATTAGGTATTTCTTTCTTTCTTTCTCTCTTTTTTTTTTTTTTTTTTTTTGCGTGTTTAGGTTGCGTCTAGTTAGAGTAGCATTCTTAAGCTCCATTACTTTCTCAATTACAAGATTTCAAGTTTATTTATTAGATATTTTTGTCAAACCTAATTTTTATCCTTACTTTAAGCCTTTTACCACGTGGCATTGTTATAACAATGATTCGGTCATCATCTATGCTGCTCATTATTGAGAGTTTTCTTGTTGCCTGAAAATGTTTTGCACAGTTAGTAGAGGTCTGGCTTTACTCCAGGAAGGTTGTTCTCTTCTCTTCTCTTTTCTTTTCTTCTTGCTTCTCTTTTGGTATTAGGATGTTAATTGCTTTGGTATCATACTTTTATGTGGTTGTCTTATTGAATGCTAAACTAAATTACTGTAGTTTTAGGATTTAAGCTTATCATCGTCATCTCTTTTATTGCTTCACAATTTCTTTATGGCATTGTCTTCTTTTCTCACTTGTTTATTTCTTTTCTTCAATAGGATTTAGGGTTGACCTTTTTCTTTAATCTTTTGGTTGGTTGGCTTTCATATCTTTTCTTTGAATTTCAATTTTATTCTGCGGTGAAGTTTGTTTCTTTATATTACAAATATATTACAAATATCTGAGTGAATTAGGTGTGAAATATGTGACACTGGCAGGTTGGCTCTTGAGAAAATGTAGTGTCGAGCAGCAATTAAATGATGTTACTTCTTCTGCAGAACTGACAACTCTTTAATTTTGTCAGTAACCGTTAGTTACACCAAATCTCTAAGCAACTAAAATTACTTAGCAATTTATTCTAACAATTATCATTCACCATAACAATCATTCACTCATCACAAACATAAGGGAGTCTAAATGTTATCTGTTATGGTATACTTTTCTTTGAAATTTTTGATTTTTGATTTTTGATCCTGTTGTTTGCTTCTGCGTTTGTCTAGAGGCCTGCTTTTAAGCGTTCTCGGCGCCGCTGGGTTCTTTCTTTTTACCATGATCGAAAACTTTTCGAACTGATGTACAATGTGAAGGTATCTTCACGCGCGGTTGAGTTAATGGAGCGGCGAAACATTGCGCATTACTTCAACTTAAATGTAACAAAAACATCGCTATCACTAAGGCCGACAAGGACAACTTCACTGTCCTTCTCGACACAAACACGTAAAGTAACTTCGCACTATCAACCAACAAAATCTACTCTCATCTCTTCGATAAACCTGCTATCGTTATAATATAAACCTAATCTTCTACCTTCTACTCTCAAAAAAAAATCATCAAATTTTTGTGTCAAACGATTTCGACATGTGTAATTCCATTCCCCACGAAATTTCAGGGAACCTCACTTCTACCGCTCACTCGGTTTATTTTAAAATACACTTACTTCACTTACAGTACTATACCTTCAATCCGATGGCCTCGCGATGGGTTCTCCCATTTCGCCAACTTTGGTAAATTGGACTCTAGATCACATCGAATCTCTCGCCTTTGAACTCACTCCACACGCGAACCAACAACCAATATTAACACTTTACTACGTTCCAACTTTTCAACCACAAAGTACCTGTGATCACTACACTCCTCATCAGAGCACGCATGCACACACACACATAATATACACACACACCTAGAACAACCAATATAAATTGCCCATCCTTTAAAGATTCGAAGATTGGCACCCACGCCGTAATATCCCAGTCCCTCTCCCTGTCGAAAAACCCTTTCGACATCAACACATACATCACCAACAACAACAATCTCAAGAAACAATTACAAAATCAAATGTTGTACAATCGCATCTCCAACCCACTTTTAACTGAAAACACAGTATACGAAATCCGCTGCCTCGAATGCCAATATTTGTACAACGGACAGACTAAACGGCCCCTTCACATCCGCATCAAAGAACATCGCGACGCCTGCGATAATCCGAATATATACTCGGCTGCCGCAGAACACGCAAATCTGACCAGACATTCCATGGATTGGCAAAATCCCACCATTCTCTCCCAACACACGAGGGAAGAAGGCGCCTTTTCTTGGAAAATTTGTCCGTCATTCGTAACCCATACCAAATCAACACGAAGTTGTAGATTCCAATCCTCGCACAATACAAACCTCTTCTTGTTCTCAAGAAGATAGCTCAATAGGGTCCAATTGCGAACTTAACACACATAAAACGTTTTTCACAAAATCTATTTTATGCGAGCAAATGAAGTTTTCTGTTGCTGTTTTTGTGGTTTTAAGTGCATTTTCAACTTGCATTGCTCAAAATTCGATGGATTATAATTCAATGATCGAAGAATTTGCGATGGAATCAATGATAAATAATGGAAATTTGGGTTTTTTGTTGAGGAAAAGAAGAAATTACTACATGCCTTCTCCTCCAGCAGATCCTTTTTCTAGATTTTCTTTTATTGCACCTAGTTATGATACTGCTTTGTCTGCTTTGGTTTTTCTCAGTTTTGGTGTTTATATGTTGAATTTGGTTCTTTCAGATATGACTAGGGATAATCAGAATCAAAATAATCAGCAGTTTTCTCAAAGTGGGTCTTTTAATAATAAGGTTACAACTTTAAATGGTTTTGCAAGAACTAAGAGTTAACTAAGAAAATATTTTTTTATTTTTTTTTTTTTTTTGGTGAAGATGTGTATTTGATTCTTGGTTTTGTGTTTTACTTTTAGTCAAAGTTTATTGAAATTGATGGCAGTTTTTACTGATGTTCAATGTATTCCGAGTCCCGTGTCACCTGATGAATCATGCAAATTGTACAGAAGTTTTGCAAAAAATATTTAATCACCCAATTCTAATTTATTAAATTTACCATAATTATAAAACACGCAGGATGCAATTCTCCCACGACAACTGATTCTGTGGAGATCAGCGACGGCTGCGTGGAATGCAAAAATAAATCAAAATCAAAGTTAATCAATCTTCATTTTGTCAATTTTTACCTTTGATGGCCGAATCCATATGCTTAAACTCCACGAAAATCCTCACAGCTTCCTTGTTAGAAGTATCTTGCAAAAGAATGGCGCATTTCTCAACTTCGCCGTATTTAGAACATTGTTCCTTTACTTCTAGTTTAAGGTCTATATCGACTTCGCCTGGGTCGACTAAGTTCTAAAAATTAGAAAAAAATATCAATTGTTTATATGATTTGTTAATGCCATCTGGTGTTGAAATTTGAAACTTGCTTTAATTTAATTTATGAAGTTAATAAAAAGTTTCGAATTTGAACACTATAAGTGATAATTAAAATTACATAAGCAGTGTAATCTGGTGGTATAAATTTGAATAAATAAAATTAATTTTGAAAAATGAAAGTTTCAAATTTGACTAAATTCCTCTTCATTAAAATACATTCATCTTGATTTACTCAAGATTTACTCAAATGCACGTTAGATTCATCGAAATTCAGCCTAACGAGTGTTGCTGTTTAATAGTACCGATACATGACGTCACAAAACATCCGATTTCCCGGATGATTAATAAATTCATAAGCAAAACTGAGAAATTTACCTCAAGTAAAATAACTTTTGAGGCATTTTCAATCAACTCTTTCAGAGTAGAAGACTTCTCCGACGCTTCTGGATCTAAAAAATACAACAACAACAAAAAATAAATAAATATGGTACCGGTATATATTTTACACTTTTTGCACCCAAAAAAATTTATTAACAGCACATACCCATTGTAGACAATACAAGCAACCTTTATTTCTTTAGAATATAAACATGGAGTTGTTACACAACCATAACAACCATAACAATGATACGATACGGATGGAATTGCTGAAGGAATTTTTAACACTTAAAGAAAATTTTAATTCCAAATTCTCTCGTTAGGAGGTATTTATGTGAGTAAATGAAGATTTATGTTTTTGTGATTTTAAGTTATTATAATTTCTTTTACTATTACGTACATTAGCTTTAATTTAGATCTTTAATTTTTATAATGTTTGATTTGCACAGTCTTATCACTGTTTGTTTTCTTGATTAGTTTTTTTTTTTTTTTTTTTTTTTTTTTTTTTTTTTTTTTTTTTTTTTTTTTTTTTGCGTGTTAGTAGCATTCTTAAGCTGCATTTCTTTCTCAATAACAAGATTTGTAGAAATTTAAATTTCAAGTTTATCTATTCAAATTATTAAATCTATTAGATATTTTTGTCAAACCTAATTTTTATCCCTGCTTTAAGCCTTTTACCACGTGGCATTGTTATAACAATGATTCGGTCATCATTTATGCTGCTCATTATTGAGAGTTTTCTTTTTGGCTGAAAATGTTTTGCACAGTTAGTAGAGGTCTGGCTTTACTCCAAGAAGGTTCTTGTCTTTTTCTTCTCTTCGCTTCTTGCTTCTCTTTTGTTGTTAGGATGTTGGTTGCTTTGGTTTCATACTTTTATGTGGTTGTCTTATTCAATGCTTAAATGCTTAAACTAAATTAGTTTGAATTTAGTCTTATCAGTCATTTCTTTTATTGTTTTTGTTGGTTATGAAAGCCAACCAACCAGGGCCAATTGGCCCCTCTAATGTTGTGAGGAAGTGAAGACTTTTTTTTTTTTTTTTAAATTTAGTTTTGACTCTGAATGTCCCCACAATTGAGTCAAAACGTCTGCCAGCCATGGCGGCCTGTGACGCTGTTGACATTGGCGGCCGAATGAACCTTTTGAACACTTCTAAGGCCGGCCTTGCAACCAACCAAAAGATTAAAGAAAAATATCAACCATAAATCCTATTGAAGAAAAGAAATAAACAAGTAAGAAAAGAAGACAATACACCATACACTCTGCACCATAGAGAAAGTGTGAAGCAATAAACAAGATGACTGATAGGATTAAATTATCAAACTAATTTAATTTAAGCATTGAATTGAATAAGACAACCACATAAAAGTATGAAACTAAAGCAACCAACAACGAAAAGATGTTGATGGTGTGTATACATTTAAGGTGTGAAGTTTCACCTTTTAACACGTTTTCAGTTGCAATTCTCTTTTGTTAAGGCTGTTATTCTTCTCGTTACAGTGCTTTGAATTTTTAAAGAATGTGAAATTGGATTGTAACTCTGTACACGCTTTAAAAATGCAATTTTTAAGAGTATATCGGTACATTTATTTACGCTGTTTTATCCTTATGGATTTCACTCTTTCTCCTGTAGCATCTCCTACAACGGGCTCAGTTGCATGGGCAGCTACAAATGCGTTTTTCTTTTGGCTGAAAATGTTTTGCATAATTAGTAGAGGTCTAGCTTTACTCCAGGAAAGTTCTTATCTTCTTTTCTTGCTTTTCTATCTTTTGGTATTAAGATATTGGTTGCTTTAGTTTCATACTTTTATGTTGTTGTCTTATTGAATGCTAAACTAAATTAGTTTTAGAATTTAAGCTTATCTTCATCTCTTTTATTGCTTCAAACTTTCTTTATGGTGTATTGTCACGATTTGAGTGGAATTGTGTGAACCAATTCGTGTTTTTTTTTTCTATACAGAAGCAGTGTTCCTCTGATGAACTTGATTCTTGCTCGGTTTCTCTTGATTTTTTTATCACTGCTCTTCTTCACCTTATAAATCCATCGGTTTCCTAGAATTTGCATGTCTGGATTTCGTGGAATTTCATCATAACCTTTCTTTTCGATCCATTTTCTCTCTTTGTTTATTTCTTTTCTTCAATAAGATTTAGGGTTGACCTTTTTCTTTAATCTTTTGATTGGTTTGCTTTCATATCTTTTCTTTTCTTTGATTAATTGCAACGAGCTATTTGTCGTGGCAGAGTGGCGTCCTGACTTTTTTAATCTTTTGGTTGGTCGGCTTTCATATCTTTTCTTTAATTTTGTTTTGATGGTAGTCTGCATGATTTTTGCTGTGTTTCGGAATTGCATACGTTGTTAAATTTTATAATTTTTAGTAATGTACATTAAGAAGGTGTGAAGTGTCACCCTTTCAAGACGTTTTCAATTGCAATTCTCTCTATTGCCTTGGTGGACGAGCCGGTTCTTGTAGACGCGGCGACCCTGATATTTGCGCCGGTCATGAAGAGTAAGTGATTAATATTGGCTTCGATTACACCTGAACATTTTTTTTAGTTCAAATATATGGAGTACAACTTATGATTCCTTAAGTTGTAATTGTTGAAGCTATGATCTCCAATCTCCGACATATTCAAATAAGTCTCATGGTGTCGAAATGTTTCTCGGATTTTTTGAACGGTTAACTTTTTTAAAGCTACAGTATTCCTAGTAAATCTTGCATCATACATGTAAATCCCAATTTTGGAATCAATTCTTTAAGTCATAAAATTTCTCTTGTCATTTCTGCCATGGCATACAATTCTGCCTCACACGTACTTAGAACGACGTTTGGTTGTTTCTTTATATGGTGCGATTTATCTTGACCAATGAATTCTCTCGTATTGTCAGTTCTGGATCTAAAAAATACAAATATATATATACAGTACCGTATACCGGCATATATTTTACACTTTTTGCGCCCAAAAACATTTATTAACTGCACATACCCATCAAAACATCTCTTTTATGTTTTTACTCACTTCCTTCACTGGTTGTGCTTGTGACATTCCTTGTTGTCCGCTCACGGCGACATTTCCACTAGTCTATATTCGAATAATTTTGCATTATTTTGAATTTTTTCGTAATGGATTAGATCATGCTTTTGAGTTTACCTTTAAAACAAAACTTTAATTTGATAAACTTCAATTTTTGTCAATTTAAAATTTGCGCTTCACGAGAGGAGTCAATTTTAAAGCCCTAAGGAATTTCATTTTTATTAACAACAAAAGTGGGATTTAGCAGGCAGCTTTCCTGCAACGCTGATGACGCGGTAATTCGATTTCCAATTTCGCGCGTTGTAAGGACTTTTTTAACCACAAAAACAAAAAAACAAATTTTACATTTTACCCTTGTGTAGATGACGCCTATACTACTGTACTTCTAAAAGCTAAGGAACAAAATACAAGTTCAAAATCTTTACTTGACTTCTGATTGAATGACGCATTTAGCACTATTTTCAAATTTAATTTGATAAAAGATTCACTTCTGATATTAACATATTAGCATACCAGTTTTTGTGTTAAATGTGACGTAGGAAGCAAGGAACTGTCATCTGTCAAAATCAAGTATAGAAGTTAAAAAGATTAATTTTAATTTATTGATATACCGTATTTATTGAAACTTGGAACTTGAAAGTGAAGTCGGTTTAACATTCAAATTTATAAAAAAAATAAAAAAAATCATCAACACTAACTTGCAATTTTTTGTACGAAAATCATTGGTGTAAAATTGATTAAATTTGTGATAATAATCAAAAAAAAGTTACAAGACACAATCGCAGGAAATATTAACCCAGTTCGTCAAAATAAGAACTATGTGCATAAAAGAGTAAATAAGCACTTCGGTCACAGCTGTTGGAAATGTCATCGTACATTTTTGAAATATTTAGGTCATCGCACAGAAGCCATGAATTTTCGTGTCGAACACGTGCAATGTAATGGCCTAATAAACAAATAAAAATCAATTAACATAAAATTCATCTTTTTACTCATTTGCTTTCTTACCACCGTTCATCCATCCGCCCAAATGCTCGATGACCGCTACCAATTTATAACTAAACCGATTCGGTTGTTTTATTTCATCCATCATAGAGTTGTTTGCGTCATTTTTCTTCAAGATTGGTGGCGTTTTAACATTTTCGATGCACAACGATTCCAAGTTGAGGTATTCGGGAATAGTCACTTTTGACTTGTTCTTCTCGATTTTACCATCATTTAAGCAGTATCGGTGCAAATGTACGGTTAAAATTCTATTTATAAAAAAAAGTAATATAAAATCAAAAATAAAATTTTTCGATTATAATTAACTACTTTGGAAGACGTGAAATTATTTTTAAAACATCCAAGTGCCTTGCGCCGCATTTGCAACCGATTTGTAACATTGAGGACTTGAGAGTCTTTTCTATCAGATCGATCAGTTGGAACTTATCGACATGAGACCTGGAGAATAAAAATCGATTTAAGTTTGCGTCAAATTCGAAAATATTGGATAATTTATTTACATCTTGTCTGGGATATCCACACCGATTTCACTGTACGTTTGCTCAATGGCGGATTCGTTTTCCGGTCGTTTTGTGCATCTGAAAAATTAAATAATTTGTCTAACTGATTGGTGTGTTATTTTACATCTCTCACCTTGGGCATATACGCATGTTAATCATCATTATATTTAAACAGTCGTCTATCAGTTTATCGTTTGGAAATACTTCTTGTATTTCGTGTTGAAGACACTCTTTAAAGCTTAAGTAATATTCGTGAGCATCCTAAAATTAAAATTAAAGAAATAATTAAAATTTATAAAAATCAAAAAAAGAAAAAAACGAGTGATAAATTTTTTACTTCGTGTCTCCCTCTATCGTTGAATTTGTGACTAGCATTTCTCATTCTATCCTTAAACTCGATTAAAACAGATAATTTATGCGAACTGCATGTTTCGAAACGCATCTCGCTCAATTCCAAAAATGTTATAAACAAACCGCGCTTGATTTTCGAGTATTGGCCGCTTTTCATTGCATTGAAGAGAAATCGGAATGAAAACAGAGATTGTAAAATAGCATTCATGTAGCATGAATTCTGTACGTTCTCAAACCTAAGGAAAAAAATATATTATTTAAAATTTATTTAAAAAATTTAGTTTACCCATATTTGGCTTCAAATCCCTTTTCCTCTTCATCATCAATTCTGCAAATAATTTTGATTCTCTTCGCAGAGCCGTTGTAGCTGGTGGAATTAGAGTCATAATTAGAGTCTCGTTGAAATATGTTACGCCTTCTGTAACTGGCAGTTGGTCTTGGATTAGACTCAGAGTTTGGATTGCCAAGACCAACTGCCAAGACTCCTGGGGGTGTAGACGGCAATTTCGGGTCGTTTTTACTGAAGTAGTATTCAAAAACGGCGGATATTTTTCTCAGCATTTTTTCATCACGTTGCAAATCTTCAAAGTCGATTTGTAGTTGGGCTTGGTTATCCGTGAAAAAGACGTGTAATTTTCCATTTTTCGTAAAGTTGTCGTAGAAAGGTCGCTCTTTGATGTACCCAATGATTTCAAATCGACGTGTCATCTAAAAAAAGTGACGTCATTAGATGGAAATAAAATAAATAAATAAACTAAAAATGGCATTACTTTGGTCTGAAACAGGATCACATCGTTATGGAATTCTACAAACCAATTGGTGTTTTTGCGACATAGCTGCAAACTTCCTTGTATATAAGGAATGCTTGCAAAGCCGCCTTTACACGGAACGGATAATATCCCATCAAAGGTATCGATCCACGTTGGTTTGTTCATCTTCTGGTTTGGCCTGGAGCGTAAAATCGCTCAGTAATGTCGACCGACGTGATAGCACAGAATAATAGGTGATAGAAAGAATGGCGCCATTTTGCTTCTTGCTCTTAATTTTGCTTTACATGTAGTCAATAGTTGGCGCTTTAAGCCTTTTACCACGTGACATTGTTATAACAATGATTCGGTCATCGTCTATGCTGCTCATTATTGAGAGCTTTCTTTTTGGCTGAAAATGTTTTGCACAGTCAGTAGAGGTCTGGCTCTACTCCAGAAAGGTTCTTCTCTTCTCTTCTTTTCTTGCTTTTCTTTTGGTATTAGGATTAGGATGTTGGTTGCTTTCGTTTCATACTTTTATGTTGTTAAACACTTTAAACAAATTTAAACAAATTTAAACTAAATTAGTTTTTGAATTTGAACTTATCATAGTCATCTCTTTTATTTACACTTTCTTTATTTCTTTATTTCTTTATTTCTTTATGATGATGATGATGATGTATTGTCTTCTTTTCTCTCTTGTTTAGTTCTTTTCTTCAATTCAATAGGATTTAGGGTTGACCTTTTTCTTTAATCTTTTGGTTGGTGGTGTGTATACATTTAAAGGTGTGAAGTTTCATCCTTTTAACACGTTTTCAGTTGCAATTCTCTCTATTGCAATCAATGTCGAATTTCCAAAAAAGTAATGACAAATTTAAAATTTGTAGCTAATCGCATTTACAATCTTAAATGTATGAAAAAACATTATTATGTCAGTAAATGTAATTTGTTTTACAAACTGTTAAATACTTGTTGCAATACTAAATTCTACAATACTACTACAACTACTACAATACTAAATACAACATTACTACAATATATTGTAGTATTTAGTAAGTATTGTAGTATTTAGTAAGTATTGCTTTAGCACATTTACTATTATTTCGCTTTTCTTTAGTTTCTTTACTGGTTTCGGGCGAATAAAGTCTGCTATTTTTGTTCTTACCATCGCGATAGCCATTCTAGAAGCGCCCGTTGACTACGGGTTAAAGTTCGTCGCAGTGCTGCCGTTACGACAGATACTTACTAAATACTACAATACTTACTAAATACTACAATACTTACTAAATACTTTCACAGGCCTTCCTGTCCTTGTGATTATTGGCACTACACTTTAGTCTTCAGAGTTGTTGCCGGTGGTCTCAGATGAATCCTTACCAATATCATCCAATGGCACATCCGGTGGTTCATCAAAATTGGTTGGAGAAATTGAACGTGAGCTATCTTTACTCTTGTTGGGGTGTTAACATCACGATGCGATAGTAGCAAACTGAGCCAACTGGCTTCTCCACACGAACCGGTCCTTTGAATCCTGGGTCAATTTACCATCTCCAATCTCCTTCCTTGAGCTATTCAGTAGCCTATGAAGACATCTTGTTTATTTTGTGTTTGATAAGTGGCATCAGCGGCCAACAGAACATACGCAATCTCAAGTCGCGTGCTTCAAACAATGTTTGTGAGATAGCATCATGTTGTTTTGGTTGATGACTCCAACACTTGCATGAATAAGTGAATTTTCTGATGGTAATGGCTTGCATTTAAAGTTTAAAAAAAAATTTGCTTCAAAATCACGTAAACTTTGTTATGTTTCACTGCATACTATAATGAACTGGAAATTGAATTTTGGGGTACACTAATGGTGTGCTCTATGGGGTACCCCTACCTCGCACTTTCACCCGAACTCGAATTTGTTATGGATAAGTATTTATTCATTTTTTTTATTTTTTTATTTATCTTTGTTTTGCATGTTTCCTAATTTGTTTATTTGCTTTTTTGATGTATTTCTTTGGTTGCTATCTGTTTTTTTTTTTTTTTTGAATAAATTGTGTAGTTTTTGAATTTTAAAATCACAGCAAACAGAATAGTGAGGGTGCCACATCACGAGAGTTTATCTCGCAGCTGCACAAAAAACGTGACATTTTTGATGGTAAAAACTAACATCAAATATGAATTCAGGGTAGTCTGTTTGTCTTCTGGCAAAAAAGAAATTAACACATATGCATGTCTTTCAATATTGGAAAACTTGCTAAACCAGACAACCAGACACTCCTAAAATTGAAAAAAAAAAAATTACAATTAAAATTAAAATATAATTTTAAAAAAAGGTGTTATTTTACCACATACTGTATCTCGTCATATGACATATTCTGTAACGGAACAACTCCAAGAAATTTCAAATTTGTACTTTGTAATTTTTAAACAAAAAAAAAATTAAAGTTATAAAACATTTTTCTTTATTTTATTTTATTTTTTATTTCTGTTTGCGGTCATTATACTGTTATAACTCATCACACGTTAGGGAAAGTGTGAATTTACTGGACTTCACGGTCATATCTTCACGCCATCTTGATTTCTCGTTGACAACTGATCATTAATGCGTCAATTAAGATTAAGGGTTGTTTACCTCTCACTTTTACAACCGCTGAAATTTCATTTACATAATTTTATTACCATCGTAATTACATGATACGATACAATTACTGCAATCTTTACTTGACCTTTCAAAATCAGGTATAAATAAAGCAGTAATGTTTGAATCACAACTTTAATTTCACGTTGGAATTGCTGAAGGTAAGAACTCTTCTTTTTAACACTTAAAGAGAATTTTAATTCCAAATTCTCTCACTAGGATGTATTTATGCGAGCAAATGAAGTTTTCTGTTGTTGTTTTTGTAGTTTTATGTACATTTCCCATTTGCATTGCTCAAAATTCAATGGATTATTCAAAGATTGACGGATCTGAGATGGATTCAATGATAAATAATGGAAATTTGGGATTTTTGTTAAGGAAAAGAAGAAATTACTACATGCCTCCTCCTCCTCCAGCAGATCCTTTCTCTAGATTTTCTTTTATTGCACCTAGTTATGATACTGCTTTGTCTGCTTTGGCTTTTCTCAGTTTTGGTGTTTATATGTTGAATTTGGTTCTATCAGCTATGAATAGGGATAATCAGAGTCAAAATAATCAGTTTGCTCAAGGTGGGTCTTTTAATAACAAGGTTACAACTTTAAATGGTTTTGCAAGAACCAAAAGGGATTTGGATGGTGAAGTTGAGGAAATTATTAATTTTATTAGTGGGTTTGTGAATTCCTTGTCTGAGTGCAGCGTTGTGAAGTTGTGTCATTTGAAGGAGAATGTTGACAGATCCGGTGAGAAGTTCTTCATTTCTCCATACAGGTAAGTAAATAATTTTTTATGGAGTAAAGATGTGTATTTGATTTTTGGTTTTGTTGTGTTTTATTTTTAGTCAAAGTTTATTGAAATTGATGGCGGTTTTTACTGATGTTCAAAATATTCCGAGTCCTGTGTCGCCTGATGGATCATGCAAATCGTACAAAAGTTTTGCAAAGAAAAAAAATAGTGACAACTGTTTTTGGGTTGATAAATTGGAAAGTGTTGTTAAATTTGTTATTCGTAATGTTGGCATTAAGAAATTACAGAAAGTATTTAGAGATGCAATGAATCATGTTTGATTTATGTGTAAAGTCAAAGAATTAAGTTGTGAAATTAATTTATTTTTTATTTATACCGGTATTTATTTATTTATATTTACATACTGTAGTGTAATTAATTTTATATAACATAAACGTAAATATATGATAGTTTATTAGTAAACATTTAAAAAAGTAGTAAATGTTTGTTTTCTTGCATAACACAACAACACTTTAGTTGTAATTTTTGACAATAGAGGACGCTTAACATATTTTGAATTTCAAGTACGGTAGACTAATCCCACATAATTTAAACTCCCAAACATCCAATTTTAATCCTCACAAACCAAGTTTTCAGTTTTAATCCCCACAACAAATTTGAACTTTTTTACTCGGTTTTAATTCTTGCACATAAATTTACTTGTGTCAAAGGGTTGCGAGCACCTGGGGCAAGGAAAGTATTGCGCAGTGCAAGATGAGTTAGGGGGCGCAATTTACACTTCCAACCCATAAGCCATAACCCCCAATAAGGGGGGTGGGGCCTTATTGACACTTGAAATTTTGCGCTCCTAAAACGCCACTGGTGTAGGGTTGACATTGGGTGAATAGATTTTAATGCAAAATGCTAGAGTTTAAATTTGGTGTGGGTAGCATAAAATCACATAAAATGTCAAGAAATAATTACTTGCTCAACCCTCATTAACCCTCATATGCAGCACTTCCTGTGTTGAAGCTGGAGGCTTTCTGCTCACCCACATCTTAGTAATTTTTATTGTGGAAAATGTCAAACTGAACATTTAATTAAAAAAATTTACCCAATCTTATAAAAGAAAATACAAAATAATAATAATTTTAGAAATTAATAATAAAAATCACCACAGTGACAACAAGAGGTAATAATTTAATAATTTGCCTTACCGGTACCTTAAATGTAAACAAATTTTATAGAATTATTTTTGTTAATTAGTTATTAGCCAGTTCGAACTGACCAAGAATTAACATCAAAACCGAACACAAGGAATGCTTTAGCAACGTAAAAATGTAAACGATCTCAAGTTTCACGCAACAAAATTACGGTAAGTTTCACAATTTAATTTCAATATTAATCGACCAAATTTCGTACAAAAAACATTCTTTATTACGCACACTATTATAAATGTTGAAAAATCATACAATTTACTTTCAAAAATATTATCGAATCCAAATAGCTGCAGAAACAGAAGGACATTTCTGTGGATTAAGGATAAAATATCCATCCCATTTATCCATCGAGATCCTTTCTCCTAAAGGAACCCTCATTCTCTTATACTCAATCTTAAAAAAAAAAAAAAAAATCAAATATATAAATTTATCACTCTCGTGTACCCGTACATCACAAATTACCTTGGCTATCAATCGCAAGTTGGCTTTCTGTGCTGCAATTTCCATCATCTTCACATACCCACCGCCACTATTGTCCATAAAGAACACCGGCACATTGTATCCAACACAGCTCAACAACAACTCGACTTTCTTCGCGCACGAAACCCGATCATAACCAACTGCACTGACAAATTTGACGATCGAAACCAAATCTGCATTCCGAATCGCATTCAACACACCAACATCGGGCGTCTAAAAATATAAACAACACTCAACAACTTTTAACCACTCAATTCAAACCAAAACTTACACGAAAAAAGTCAAAATATCGGTACTTGACCCCGGTCAAATCGCCCTCGAACAACTTTACCAACGGTACAAACATATCCTGCCACTGCAAGTGTTTCTCGAGTATGAAACCCTCGAATTTCAACGCAGAGACATCGTAATTGCGTCTCAGGAACATGAGAAACCCCAAAAGGTCAGTTGCAGGTCCACCGCCGATGCTGCACACATTGACTGACCGCTTGCTGGACACGAGGAAATCGCACCACAACATAATCTCCCCCTGTTTTTGGTCGTGAAATCGTTGCCACATCCTCCGAGTAACTACAGCTATACAAGTGAAATGTCTGTACAGATAAGCGCATCGGAAACTAAGTTGATTGTAGTTGATGGTGCTTGGAAGTGAAGTGCTGAGGTTGTAGATGGAATGAGCGAATCTGATTTCCTCCATGGCTCTGTCCAGTTGTGTCTCGTCGTTGTCGAGTAATTTGAACTTGTTCATCACGACTGTGACCACTTTGAGGAAGATTCGGTCGCTCATGGTGTAGGTTTGGTGTGATGTGAGGAGTTGAATGGATGTGGTTTATCATGAGGTTTTGAATGACTTGAGGGTAGAATTACAGATAGAAGAGCAGACAATGCGGGTGTGAGGAAATGCAATTTCCGATTTATAAAAAAAATAGTTTTTAGGTTTAATTGGATGTGAAATTGTGAATGTAGTAAAATTGCAGTTTAAGACTTGTGGATTTGGTGTTAGATGTATATTGTGAAGCACGGTGTTGCTTGGTTTTCGCTGCAGCGTTTGGGTGGCCTCAGGCGGCATGAACTGACAGTGCGGTTGCGAGAAAATTTAATTTCTGATTTTAAAAAAATATGATAATTTTGAGATTTAATTGGTATAGATATCATAAAAGTGTGGTTTAAGACGTGTGAAGTGATGTACGGATCGATTAGGTGATGATAAATGAAGCACGGTGTTGTTTGATTTTGTCTGCGGCGATTGAGTGCGCTTGGGCGGCATGCGGAATTGGAAAGTCCGTCGTTAACTTTTCCTTGGGTAATGGGTTGGTTATGTGAATTTATTTCCTTGTTTTTTATCTTCCCGATTTAATTATGGGATTATAAAGAGTAGTTTTGATTGATTGGTTGTATAGTAAACTTTGACTTGCAATTTCCCGAATTTTAATTTTTTATTTTAATTTAAATTTGCAATTTAAGTAGCGTACTTTATTTACTATCGTGACACTCGAGTAGCTGCCGGTTATTTGTTGACCTGCATGAGTCACTAAATAAGACTCACACCATACAATAGGTAGTAAAAGGGTGAAGTTCCACTTTAAGTAAACAATCCCCATCCCACCTTTTGTGAAAGTGTTGTGTAACAATTTAACCCGCTGACCGTCGTCTGACCCCATTAACCACCTGTCATTTCACTTTTTAATTCTTCCAAGAATTAATATTACATATAGTACAGTATACACCCAATCCCCACTTTATAGGTCACAATCAGCATCATCATCACGTCAAAGAATTTTTTTTTAAAAGGAAAAAGTAAAATCTTACATCATAAAGAAACCCCTAAAAAATAATCCCCTTAAGCATAAAAACCCACTTTCACTTATTTAACCTAAAAAAAGTCACTCACAGAGGAATTTCCACAATCAAAACCAATCAAAACCCTCTTTATAGCTTTCTTTATGTCTTAACACCACTTTACCAGCAATAAAAGCAAGTAATTCCTCTAAAACTCCCACTAGACACTATAATAGTTCAAAGAATTTGTGTCGTTGTTGACGTCATTTGACACTGAACTACCTGAATCGCTTCAAGGTACGTTGCACGCATATATACATATAAAACTCACAGGAAAATCACTTCAGCGGTCTCTGGAAAACGAGGAACATAATGACAACTCTCGGTAACGCTTTAAAAAATTTTTTTTATTGCATTTAATTTTTAATTTTGATAATTTTTTCATTTTATTTAGGCTTAAAGTTGTTTTTTTTGGTTGTTTTGGCTGTGGTTGAAGGTGGGTTGGTGAAACGTCAAGTCGGGGTCAAGTTGCAGGAAGTGCAAACGAGTGAAAATTGCCCCGCTGGGTGGGACCCGAGTCCTTGTAAATGTCGTGATGGACCCTCCGATATGGCGTCGGTATTTTGCGACAACGCGACGACTGGCGATGAAATAAAAGCAGCGTTTGCGAAACTCGACGAGGTCCATAAATTTGGGAATTTTTTTATGGAGGGATCGAGTGTTGAGTCGTTACCTGGTGGTGTTTTTGGGAAAGGAAGTTTCCAGATGTTTTTTATATCGAATAGTAAATTGCACCAGTTGGATGATGGTACTTTTCAAGGTTCGTAAATTGCCTTAGGTCATTTTAGTTGTGTCCATTATAATTTTTTTTAATTATTATTTTTTTTTTTAAGGATCTGAAGAGACTGCTAATCATTTTCTGCTTCAAAATAATAATTTTGAGACGTTTAATTTCAAAGCTCTGCAACCGTTGAAGAAGTTGATAAATTTCGAGTTGTCCAGAGGGAAATTGACCGAAGTGCCGGATGAGGCTTTTGGGGAGAAGCCGCTACTTGAGGTGATTGACCTCAACGGGAACCAGATCCAGTCTTTGGGAAAAAATGCTTTCAGTAAATTACCCAAGTTAAAGAAGATCGATTTGAGCAACAACAAATTGACGGAACTTAAAGAAGAGTCGTTTAATTTGTCAAGTGAAATTAACCCAATTTCACTCCTGTTGTCGCATAACGAAATTTCAAAGGTAAAAAAAAAATTTAAAAAATTTAAAAATTTATTTTTACCTTTTGCAATTTTATTTAGATCGATACAAACGCGTTTGAGAATGTAAAATTGCGAGTTCTTGAAATCGAAGATAACAAATTGGAGTTTTTGGACCAAGAGATTTTCGGACCTCTCGTTAACTCCTTAGAGGAAAACCACGGATCCATGAGCACTTTGGGTGAGTTAAATCTAATGAATTTAGATTTGTTGGTACTCAAATAACTTTTATTGCAGGAAATCCATTCACTTGTGATGCAACAACGACTAAATGGGTGTCTGAATTGCCAGGTTTGAAAAGAGGCTTGATAATTGGTTATATGTGCAGAGACGGTCGAGCTTTGCAACAAGTGACGTTTCCCTGAATTTATTAATTTTCATATTTTTTTTAAATATCA
The DNA here is from genome assembly GCA_034695745.1 of Geophilus truncorum. Lineage (NCBI taxonomy): Eukaryota > Metazoa > Arthropoda > Chilopoda > Geophilomorpha > Geophilidae > Geophilus > Geophilus truncorum. The sequence continues at coordinate 10,182 of JAQFZP010000730.1, read as the reverse complement.
ATATAGAATTTAATTTTTCTGATGTAATAAGTTGTAAATAGTATTAAACAGTTTAGATAAGTATTTTTGGTGACTTTATTTAAGGTAACACTGAAATTTCACAACACTTGTGCTGCCCCTTATTTTCGAAAACTACACTGCAAAACGCAAAACTTAACTTTTATTTAATTTTTTATTATTGAATTGAACAAAGGCAGGTTTGTTAGTTAGTTTGTTTGTAAATATAAATAAGAATTGTTGGTTGTAGAGCATTGCCACCAGATGGCGGGATTATTTGTTGCCAAACTGAACTATAGATGTAGATACTGTAATATTAATAAAATATTACGAAACAAGCTTATATTACTATTTGCTTTCTTGTGAGTAATATAATACAAAATGCAACAATGTTATTAATATTTAACACTAGCGCCACCTATTACTTTCTGCAGAGTACAGAACACAAACTGTAGCAACGAATCAATGAATCTTTACTTTCAAGCCTAACTTTTTCCATCTGCTGCTCTGCAATGGCCGAGGAAGGTAAATTCATTTCTTTCAGTTTCTTAAGTAGAAAGAAAAAGGAAGAAAAAACAAACATTTCAATATACAGCATGTGTATACTTAGTTCTATGCATCACTCGGTAAATGCTACACGTCTGACAGACGTGTCTGATAGACGTGTCTATTAATATAAATAACGAGATGTTCAAAAAAGAACAAAAGTTTCTTGAGAGAGTTCTCCAAGAAACAGATTAAAAATCGCCTGCAAGTTGATTTACAGCCTAACTCATTCATTTTGAATTGTTTCCAGAGGGTACAGAACCAGAACCACAACCGGAAGCAGAAGCAGCAGCAGAAGCAGAACCCTCTGAGGTCGACCCCAGATATGCTGGATTCGGGTTTCATGGCAAACGATCCAGTCCAAAATCGGGTTTAGAACAAATTGGAAAAATACTATTATAAGATCACAAACATTTTTATTTTTTCTAAATTTCAGAAATTCAATTTGATGAATTGAAACAACTTTTGGAGCAAAATAAAATCATTCTTCTTGATGTACGAAGTCGAGATGAAGTTTTGAACGATGGACGATTTCCTTACGTAAATGTTATCAACATTCCCAGTAAAAAAACAAACAAATATCTTGTCATCTCTTACACCATTATTTATTTTATTTACAATATCTAAATACAGTTACAGAGTTTGCAAATGCCCTGACATTGAAAGATGCAGATTTTCGTGCCAAATATGGATGCAAGAAACCTATTGTCAATGATGAAATTGCAGTTTCCTGTAAAGGTGGCAGACGCGCGGCTGTTGCCTACCAAACCGCGAAAGAATACGGCTACTTAAAGTGATAAAAATAAATTTTTTATATTAAAGTTTTATTTCATATCAATTTTTGTTTTAGAGTGCGTCTGTACTCTGGCAGCTTCAACGACTGGATTACGAAATGCGGACCGTACTCGCGGAAAATGGATTGCGACCAGTGTAAACTTGATTGCAAACCACCGACGAATCGTGGATCGCCAGTTCCGATTCCTCTTTCTATGAACTGCAGAAAGTATCAACAGGACAGAGACTAAAAACAAACAGGCAAATGAATTACTCCACATTTTTATTATTCTACAAAGAAAGTCATGGACGCAACTGATTACATATAATTTTTTTATATATTTTTTACAATTTATTACCCTTGATAAAATTTAACTGTATACAATTGATGATATACAAAATCAGCTGTGTTGCAAAATAAAATTTACATGGGTCTCATTGCAATTCTAGTTTTTATAATAAAAGTAATTTTTTTTTTGGATTTATATTAGGCTAGTTTTGTGATAGTTAGATATGTTTTGTGCATTTATTAGAGTATGTCAGCAGATGGCGCTCTTGGACACCTTAGATTCCAGCGTTAGGCCTAATATCCATGAAATCTGGTACGGTATCGTATCGCTGTCGTAGCAAGTCTGAAAAACGTCGAAAATAGCGAAATACGTGAATAGCAAGCAGAAATGGTCGTCAGCGGGAAAAAAAAGGTAAAAACGAATGCGAAGAGACGAGATGAAGCGACAGCAACAACAAGACGTCGTACGGTACGGTACCATATCTAATTCCGCCGTAACACGTTGACGAGTAAATTTGACTTGTCAGACATGGAAATCAAAACGATAAGTACTGTTTTTGTTTTTATTATTACCCCTAAGAAAGATTTTCTTACATGAAACACGTTTGGCAATTTTGCAACGTAGAAGAGTAATTAAGCCTAATTCAAACTTTACACTTGATTTTGGCTCAATTTCTAATAAAATTTTATCGTTCTCGCCATTCATTGGTTGGGTTCTTGATTTTCGTTGGCTAGAAATCAGTGAAAGTGTGCTACGAAATCTCTTCCAAGCAGTGAATGGCAAGAACGAGGAAATTCTAAAAGAAAATGAGCAAAAACGAGGATAAAGTTTAAATTAGGCTTAATTATTGTGTGTAAAAGTTCGAGAAAAAACTATTTTAAGCATTTAAACTTGCTTAAATTAACGATAAACAAGATTTTATTTTTTGCCACAATTGTAACTTTCAGCATTATTTTTCTCCCCCGATGAATTTTTGTGCGCGATTAAGCATACTCAAGCACGAACATTACATATACGCGATGCCGTGATTGAAGCATCGAGTGCCGCAGGTGGATAATTTAACACGCATTTTCTTATTTTTATTTAGTTAAAATTTTCTTTAAGTTACTCCAAATTAAATATGCAATGAAAATGATTCATTATTCCCTACTTAATTAAGACAAATGTTACGCCTTCTCAAAGATACATTCTAGAATTTAAGTTAGGTTTAAGGCAATTGTTAGTTAAGCCTATTTTCAGTACTTAAAATTCAGTTACTAAGCCTAATTTAAGCTTTTTAGTTCATGATTACTGTTGTTGTTGTTGTATGCTTTCATTTTTGGTGTGTGATTTTTTTTAATTGTTGCTTACAATGATATGATATACAGTATTAAATCAATGACTATTGTTAAGAATTTTCTTTGTAACTGGAGATGATTGTTTATTCAGTAAAGCTTTTGCTTTGCTCCAGGCAACATCTTTTTCTTATCTCTCTCTCTTGTTTCTCTTTAACTTGGCTATTCAATTTTCTTCACTTTGCTCTTTGGGTGTTTAATTTTCTTTCAGCAGTTAATGAATCAAACAATTCTGACGCTGTTTCTCTAATTACACACATATATATATATACGCGACTTTTTTTTAGATACATGTTCGTTTGGTTCGCTTTCTTCTCCTTCATCATCTTCATCTTCTCCCCCTCTACCTTCACCTGAAACTGAATCTGCATGGTCGTGCCGACTGCCATGCAAAAACAATTCATGATTTCTAATGGTGTGATCAATTGATTATAGTCTGGCACTGCAATTAAAGAAGTCGTCTTACTCGTAGAAAGAATTTTGTGAAATGTAATCGCCATATCAAAAATTGGGATTGGGATGTTTAATTCTTTTCACAGAAAAATGAAAAACAACTCTTAATTGCGCTTCTAAGAAAACATGTTCTCCACAAAACTATTATGCTAATTCTATACTTATTATTACACTTACTATCAAATATATCAATTCATTCTTATATACCGGTATATCTAAGTAACAATACAGATATCTCAATACACTACAATTGCATTTATAACAATTAAAACAATTAAAATAAAATAAAATTATGGATAAAACATATTTTCTTTTTCTGGATATCCAAACATCAATACATGGGCAGATCTTACAAGATCCCCATCACAATTAAATTCGAACCAAAACAAATACAAGTCAGCGGGCGCCATGAATCTGACAGGCTCTAAGAAATCTTAATAACTCTTCTCGACTTCTAAGTCTTTCACCAAAGATGTGTCCAGCTGCAACAATTTCTTCTTTATACTTCTGGAAGCATCCAATATTGTAGCAGGATCCAAAGCAGTTGGCATTAACTAGTGGTGCAACTTTGTAAGCCTAGATGTACAGTTCCTTCTTAGAAACTGCTTTCTCTATAGAAGCTAAACCTCCTCGTCATCCATATACTTTATAGATCCTGGTTGTTCTCGCTAAGCTGAAGAGGATTGGTTAGGTTCCAGTTGTGAGAAGAGTTGTGAAAGAAGAGAAGATTGTATTCGAGCAAGAAAGCAACAAAAAAGACGAAAACAATAAGAAGATAGTTACATTGTGTATAAGGGTTAAAGGAAACATATAACCTAACAAAGTTAATCACAGGTGGAGTTGCGAGTATTTCGTGGGCCGATGCAAAACGTTTTTACCTGATCCTGACGCGCGTTAAGGGATTCACTAAATTTTTAGGCCTTATCGCGCTGACACGACCAAAATCGATCAGATGTGATAGTAATGTCACACAAATCAGTAAAAAAGAGATAGATTTTATGATGGAATCAAATGCTTGTATATTACTGATTACAAACACAAGTGATAATTACGGTTTGACCTTTGTTTGCAAATCTTACAGACAAAAATGTTACGAATACAATGTCTGTAATTGGTAATTATTTTTACATTAAAATAATTTCGATTTCGGTTTTAGTTTTAGTTTTAGTTTGTTTAGTTTTTTTTTTTTTTTTTTTTTCCGATTAGTAGTAGTTATTATTATTACTGATGGACCTATCATTAAATCGTGTTCTACAAGATATGTTTGTTTTATAGTATAGTAAGTTCCTGAAGGTTCCTGCGAATGTAAATATCAGATAAATTTAGCTATCAAACAAAGATTGTTTGCAGCCATGCTAGAAGTGGCAGTGAAATCAAGCAGGCTTTTGCTACCTTTACAACTTTGACGTGTTTTAATGAAAAACTCCGCCGTCGAGTCACCTGAAGGTGTTTTTGGAAACGCGACATTCCGTCGCATTTCTGACGGGAGTTTATGCAATACAGTATACTACAATACAGTATATGATGAGAATGTCTTTCAAAGTGAATTTTGATATTATATTTAGTTTAGTTTTATTACATCTCAACATCACTTATCGTACTGTATATACTTCTTAACAGTGTTGCCTACATGGCTGCACTGCAAAACAAAATAAAATAGTTCAGCTTTGCGACGATAGGGTTTTTAGGATCCACATTTTATCTTACTTGTTAGTTATAATTAATAGATATCACGTGCAATTTACAATGCAACTGATTAGTGATTAGATTACGATTACATTTAAAATAGAAATACAACTTCGATAACCTTTATTTCACAGTATTGTCTGAATTTATACGCAAGACATATCTCAAGAAAAACAATGTCTAAATTTGGTATGCTCACTAAATTTCATCTCTAACTTTAATTAATATTAACTTCTATTTTAGAATTCCAAATTTTTTTATTTCTAATACTAATAATTATTGTTGGAGGCTCGCAGGGGTGTCCCGAAGGATGGGACCCAAGTCCTTGCATATGTAAAGATTACGAATCCGGCAACTGGATAGAAATTATTTGCAGTAGTGCGAAATCTGGCAGTGAAATCAAACAGGCTTTTGCAGCACTAAATGAAACCTACGATTTTAATAAGTTTTTAATGCAGAAATCTTTGGTCGAGTCTCTCCCTGCTGGCGTTTTTGGGAAAGCGCGGTTCATGTACCAAATAGAAATTTCAAACACAAATTTGAAATTCGTGGACGATAACGCTTTCCAAAGTAAAAATTTAAGTTTTAGTTTAATGTTGTTAATTGTATTTTCTAGTTTATTGATTTCTGAATTTTAGGCAGTGAAGAAACGATCGAAATGGTCAAATTTACCAGAAATAATTTGATGGACTTTAATTTCAAGTGTCTGCACTCGCTTCGTAATCTTAGAGTTCTTTGGATAACTTTTAACGACTTCCGGCGAGTACCGGGCGATGCGTTTGGAGATAACCCATTCTTGACAAAAGTTGATCTTAGATACAATGAGATCGAAGCACTAGAAAGAAATACTTTTGCTCAAATGCCCAATTTGAGTTACGTCTATTTGTCCAATAATAAATTGACGGAGATTAAAGAAGGGAATTTTAATTTTTCATCACAAGCTTCTAACATTGAAATTGATTTGAGCAACAATTATATATCGAAGGTACGACACTAAGTTTGACTTTTATTTTTATGTTTTAATACTGCACTGCAATTTGAAATTTATGTAGATGCTTTTCTGGTTTTTGAGAAACAATGCGTTTGGGTTTACCGGAATTGGCATCTAAAATCTTTCAAATAGCAATAAATTGTGAGAAAACTTTGAAAATTTATTTTAATGTTTTAAATAGATCGAGAAAAATGCTTTACGAAGTGGTAACATTGGAAAATTAAATTTAGCAGGTAACAAATTGAGATATCTAGATCAAGAAGTTTTCGAACCTCTTGTTGAGTCAGTTGTCAAAACCCACGGATCTATATCTGTATACGATAATCCGATTTTCTGCGACGACAAGTTGAAATGGGTTTTACAATTACCGCCTGCGAAAAAACAGAAATTATACGGTTTACCTTGTTAATATTATGAATGTTTTTTAATGCAGCAATTGCAATTCAATTTAAAAATATTTGTTTTCTCATTTATCTTGAGCAAAGACAGTTTTTCCATCATTTTTTATTATCAAATTTATCAGAATTGTTAACGCAACCGATTACAAACTTATTTATGAAAGTGTAATTAAAATCTGAAATTTCTAAATAAGATAAATATCAGTAATTTTTCTGAATTCAGTTTTTATATTTTTCAATATCAATTCTAATTTGATTTCTCTGACATAAAAGTTGTAAATAGTGTTACACTACCTTTATTTAACACTGAATTTCATCATTAAATAAATAAAAATTAATTGCTGCCTCATGTTTCTATAAACTATACCCAAAACAAAACAAAAAACTTGACAACTTTTTTATTTATTTTTATTTAATGTTATCTTTACATTCGATTGTTTTATGATATTTCCAAGTATTATTTATTGCATATTACTGATTACAACTGATTGTTATAATTAAGTGCTAACATTTGTTTGATAATTTTACAGATTTTACAGATAAAAAATTTCCCGAATATAATGTCTGTAATTAGTATATCTTAATGAATTGTATTCTTTAAAATTTACAATATCACTTTCATTCACTTGTTTATTTTTTAGAATTTCAGTTTTCTTTCCAACTGTTGATTATCTTCTCTTGATTTCTTGTTGCTAAAATCATCAATGCTTTATTGCTTTCTGTAATTTCTTTTGTTAAAACACTTCTCTGATCTTGAAGATATTCTCGGGTTTCGTCACTCATTGTGAAATTCTTGCAATTGAGCCAAAATGGTCAGTTGGAGTTAAAATATGACTACACAACTGTCAGGCAGTGAAAACAATGCATGCCACTTGGAACAGCCAGCAAAACTGTCAATGCAAAGCCTGATGAAACCTGTTGAGTTGAGTGTCAATGGCCAATCGCTTATAGATCCATCTTAAAACGGGATGATTCGGGCGTTAAAACACATGAGATATCCCAACACCGTTGGCCATTGCACAAATCACTCTCTCTTATTCCTCACTCTCTCTTCTCAGCCTTTCAACTGACGCAAGACAATGATGGCTTTGTGGTTGGGGCCGACCTGGTGCCAGATCGCGCAACTAGAATGAGAGAAAAAATAGAAAAAATACGTTTCAATTATGCACGATTGAAATGACTTTGTAATAATGACTCGATCACCTACAAGTACTATGCATATGCTGCTTATTATTGAAAGTTTTCTTCGAGCCTGAAATTGTTTGGCTTAAGCAGTAGAGTTCTGGCTCTGCTCTAGAAGGTTCTTCTCTGTTTCTCTCCTCTCTGCTTCGACATTTCTTCTCTGTTTCTCTCCTCTTTGTTTCGACATTTCTTCTCTGTTTCTCTCCTCTGTTTCTTTTCTTCTCTCTTTCATCTCTGTTTCTCTGTTCTTCTCTTTCTAATTAAAAGCATATTACAAATTACAAATACAAATACAAATACAAATACAAACTCTCCATCTGCAACTGACAAAATTCCAAGTAGAAAATCGTCAGTCTTTAAAAACTTTATGAATTTTGCACATCATGAAGAACATGTCAACATTCAAAAAGAACTTACGCTTATCTTGCTTGTCTGTAACTGCTCTTAGTTGGTTGGTTACCGTAGTGTCTCAGTAGTGAAGTGGTGAAGTTCGTTTTTGCAGATATCCTGTCGTAAATATGATGAGTTTTTAAGTAAGCATTTGTATTTGTACATTACGTTTACAGGTTGGTGGCGTGTCGGTTGTACGTCAGGTGTTTGCTTCGTTTTTGTAGAGATCTTGTCGTAAATATGATGAGTTTTTAAGTAGAATGTGTCTTTTACTACATAGATTATTCATCATACAACAATTTTCTTTATACTGGAAAATTGAAGTGCAGATAGAATTTGTTACAGAATATCAAAAGAATATACGTTGGTACAATTTTTTTTACATACAATACATACATACATACTGTGACGAGAATGAATTAGCGTGTTGGTTTAAGGACACGCTAAAACACAATTGACACTAAAAAGGCTTGTGAACCTATTTGTAGATTCACGATCGGGTGGGTTTGAAAATATGCTCTCTTAGAGAACAGATTTTACTCTTCAGACACTTCACTAACCTTCGTGGGCTGTAGGCTCGCCAACTTCTCTAAGAGAAGTAACTGACTTAAGGGTTATTTTTATTATGGTACTAAAAGTAATGGATATAACTCTTCTTCAACTCAACTAAAAGGGGACTTATTTCGTAGAAATAAGTGCCCAAAAATATCTCTGATATTTTACTCAACTCCCTCTTATATTTCCCTTGGAAATATCTGCTACGCGTACGGAGTTTAAAATTAATTAAACACGCAAAAACTCAGCAACCAGGATACAAAATAATACAACTATTTTCACGCACACACACACACAAACACACAGCAATGACCTTCAGTCACCAAAACACGGACTCTTGCAATCTTCGGTATGAATTTCCTAACAACAATGTCTGGTGTCCTAAAGCTCTGCCCCACAGAACTCCAACAGATCCGCCCCTAGTTAAGATAACATCCAATCCGCACACAGCATCACACAGTAACACATTACATCATATTCTGCAACAGGTGGGAACCAATCCTAGTTAGGTTCCAGGTGTTTTTCTTAGAATCAGCTACAACGCCCTCTGTGGCCAAATAGGCGACAGAAGTGCCTCTGGTAATGTGTTTAACTACATGTGTTTAAAATGTGAATCAGGACATATTGTTTGTAAGATGGAATACGGTATAGCAACACGATTTATTTTGGTAAAAAATATTTTCCGATCAGGAAATTGTAAGAGGCTTCGTGTTGTAATAAAGTTTAAAATGCAAAATCTATTTAGTTCATTTTTGACAATTTTATACAGTAATTAAATCCTAATTAAATAGTAGTACAACTCATACTCGCTACAAGGCCGAGATTCGTTGAAAGTTGGCTGTAAAGCGAAAATGCCTTATCATTATACATACACAAGAGATTTCCCCACTTTTGTGGCTACATATCGAAAAAATTATGTCGCAAATTGAAACTTAGCTATAATTAAAAAAGGCTAAAATCCGCATAAAGAACAGCCGTATTATAGTGAAGTATGAAAGCTAAACAAAATTACTTAAACTTCCAAGTCCAATTATTTTCATTTTTCTCCATCTGTTTGTAGAGCGCTAATTGGAAGCTGTCTTGTGTTTGGTTAAGTCTATATAAAAAAGTGAGATCATAAAACTCTATATTTTTGCAAAATATAGTAATTATCGTATAATACTTTCCAATATGTCTTCTATTTTTTGGTCTTTGATGGTAACAAAAAAATGATTCTATATGATGTAAGTTCAGGTTGTAATCTGTCATCATAATTAAAAATTGTATTTATTAACGTTTTTATTTTTTTACAGTGTTCAAAAAATAATATAAAGAAACTATATTTTGTATTTGCTTTAATAATTTTAATGATGGAATAAGTAAATATTAGTGAACGCGAGGCTAGTTTTGTGTTCGTTGCTTGCGTTGATTATGGCTTGATCATTCATAGATGTAGAGAAACTTGTGATAAAATCAACTCCATGCACTTTTGCTCAAAATCCTGGCTAATTTTTCAATTGCGTTTGAGATTATAAGAGCGTGGTCGGGGTGGGCAAGGTCCCGTCCACCTCTCGATCGTCCAATGGGTAGACTCGCCACCAGGGACT
>JAQFZP010000729.1:0-27995 GCA_034695745.1 Geophilus truncorum | reverse complement strand
AAAAGCAACCGGATTCTCTATCAGATATAATAAGGCTTAAAGAACTATATTTCATTGTATTACGAACTCTTAAGAAAGACCCCGACGCTCAAAATGGCTAAACTAAACACGCCTCATAGCGAGTCTCTTCGTTCGTAACATTAAAAGAAGTCACGTGATTGAAGAAGCCAATCAAAACGTCGATTATCGTGCCCGACCGGTTTCTCATTTTTAGGTAAGCCGATTGCCTTCCAATTTAGTGGGAAGTTGCCTTGTTGCCTATCTGGGTAACAGTGAAAAAGTAAAAATGTAGTTAATTATTATTATACAAAATTTTGTCTGTTTATTAACTACGTTTTGTTTTGATTCAAAACATTTTCTGTATAACTGTAACTTATCAAATTCGCTGCACCCAATGCATAGTGCAACAAGAACAGCTACGGTAGTGCTTTCCCTTTGTTGACTTGTGAAATGGGTAAAAAAAAAAAAGAAAAAAAAAAGACCTAACTTTAACTGTTTACTATACATTTCTTACGTCTACTTACTACTTCCTACTACAAGTGAGAACACATGTAGCCAGTTAAGCCTGTTAGCATTTACAACATCCATTTACTTTAAGCTTATTCTCGACCAGGCAACGTTCAATATTGATCATTGATTCCAAAATAAGCATAACACTTCAGTGTTTGGTATGAGGAGTTTGTGGGATGACAATTTTTTTTTTTTTACAAACTTCTTTACTTTGAAACGAAGTGTCTTTTAAGAAACTCATAGTAAATCAAAGGAAAAGTGGGTGTTGGAAGTGACAAAACCAATGGATTGGGGAATTGGGCTATGTATATGTTATGTATAAGGTTACAGTAGAACTAAATGCTGACTATATAGAGCTTATTTGATTACGGTACTTTAATATTATGTTCCCAAGTTAGTTGCTTTTTGAATAAATATTGTAGTTTTGTATTGAAGATTAATTTGTCATTACAAAAACCAGAATGCAGCAGAACTATATTTTATTCAAACTACAACATATAGCAAACAACTTATTCATACTTTTAGGCAACTTACAAGCTTATATATTAAAACAGATTTATCATACATTTACGTTGGATTCAATGGAATAGTATTTATCCCAGCATCTTCTACCATTTGCCGAAATATAGATCTTGATGTTAGTAGGTTTTCAGGAGTATCAAACTCAGCAACTTCACCAGAAACCAGTACAATTATCCTAACATAAAAAAAAAAAAACATAAAACAAACTGGTCCTTTGCGTTCAAGCTCAATAATTTTTTTTGAGAAAATATATAATATTCTAAAAAAGTTCAATCTAAACGTATATTTGACTGCAAGAGATAACTTACCGATTACTGTCCATAATGGTGTTCAATCTGTGAGCAATTGTAATGACAGTGCACTCCACGAACTCCTTTCTAATGGTATTTTGTATGTGATCATCCGTCTCCAAATCAACAGCAGCAGTAGCTTCATCCAAAACGAGTATTTTGGATTTTCTGAGCAATGCTCTTGCTAAACACACAAGTTGCCTTTGTCCAATACTATCAAATGATAAAATTCTAATTTTGTTGCGTCAATTTTGTTGCGTGATTTACATTGAAATTTACCTCAAGTTTTCTCCACCTTCAGTTATGAGGTAATCCACTCCTTGATCCCACCCTGCAACAAACTCGACGAGGTTTGCTTGTCGAAGCACGTTTGTGATTTCCGCATCCGAGTGCTGGTTGAGAGGATCAAGATTGAGACGCAGGGTACCAGAAAATAGAATTGGTTCCTGCATGTTATAAATTATAATTATAATTATAAAAAAATCACATATATTTTTAGACTATAAAATTTCTAACTTGAGGAATTATTGTTAATTTGGATCTTAGGTCGTGTAGACCTATAGAAGCGATATTTCGTCCATCGATTAAAATGGATCCTTCGCTTCCTTCGATAACTCGAAAGAGTGCAAGTGTAAGTGACGACTTTCCAGAACCAGTTCTACCAACTAAACCAATCTAAACACGAAGAAAATAAAGATAAATAATGCATTCAACGATTTACAGTTATTGTATTTTTTTAAAAAATAAATTTCTTAAGCTTAACAAATGATTTAATCAACCTTTTCTCCACCGTGAATTGATATGTTGATGTTCTTAAGAGCGAATTCCAAATCTTGACGAAATCTCAATGAAAAATCAACGAACTCTACAGTTCCTATAAAAGGCCAATCAATTGGTGGTTTCGTGTTTTCAATTTCCCAGTCATTCTTTTCAAATTAATAAGAAATCAATTAACCAAAAATACTGTAAAGATTTCAAACAGATAAAATGTTTACTTCTTGCGGCGTGCGAGTGTATTCTTTGATTCTCTCAATCGAAACAATACTATTTTCCAAATCTCCAGCCATTCTCACTAAAACACTAAGCAAGTGAGTTACTTGAACCGCGTAACTAATAGTAAGCCCGACTATCCCAGGAGGAATTTCATCTCTATTATACGCAGCAAAAGCACCAGTGGCAAAAACGACAATTTGTCCGATGAAATCCAAACGCAAAGCCAACCACCTGAAATCAAATTAATGTTAAAACAAATACGTGTAAATCGAATTGAATCACTTCACCGTACCTTTTAACAGCTATTCTTGGATAGGTTAAGACTTGATTGATGTCAATGGCTTCTTCCGTCTGCTTAATAAATTCGCTTTCCTTTTTAAACGCTCTTATCGTAGCCAACCCAGTGACAGTTTCGGAAAATTGGGCATAAATTGGAGATCTGCTAATGGCTTCTAACCTTTTTAACTGTCTTGATGTACTTAAATAAACTTTCTATAGTATTACAATAAAATTTATTGTTATTGATTTTTGGGATTAAAAATTTGGTTAGGCTTACCTGTATGAAATAATACAATATTGCCAATGGAGGAACAATCAGACTAAAAGCAGGCGTGTTGTTAGTAATGATGTAAATAGTTGCAATGACGTGCATGATGTGAGTTATCAGTGGTCTAATTGGACGCGGTACAGTTTCATCTGCAATTTCGATGTCCTTCGAAAACCGATTCATCAATCGGCCTAATGGCGTTTGGTCGAAAAATTCCATTGGAGAATGCAATACTCTGAACAACATCTGATCGTGAAGGATTCTGGAAGCACGCAGGGTTCCCCAAGTAACAAGAATGGCTCCGAATAGCATGAATACAGCTTAAAAAAAATGGTCAAATTCAGATTAAATACAACTTTCTCATTTATGAAATCATTATACTCAAATACTCACTTTGCCCCAATCCCAACAGTGCGTATGTTTTTAGCCTGTAATTTCTCAATTCAATATCCTGAGTCCCGTTTGGAAGTGGTGGATCACTACTCCACTTGGTCAACCAGATGTTAGCCCCAAGAATGCATGCCTCAGACAGAAAACAAAATATAATAACGAACGAGCCAATTGAAAGACCCATAGAGCGGATGTAGTAAGAGTAGACGTGCCAACTGACGACCCCAGTTTCCGGCATCTCATCAGTTATCAATTTACTCTTCCTTTCCAATTCACTTTCACTCAAGATTTTCTTTTCGTAAGGAATGGTTGTTCTACGCAACAATGGCGAGCTGCTCGAAATGGGCATTTTGTGGCAAAATTCCAGTTTGGCGCTGAGGTCGCTCAATTGACCGGCCGACGAACAGGCCAAGCAGTTTTTTCTGATATACGACGATTGGAGATTGCTTTCGGTTTTGCGCACGCTGTTTGCACTTCCAGGACTGTCTCTGCCACTCGACGGATGTGAATGAACAGATTCTTTCTTTCGAACTCCAGGTGAACTTGAGCCAGCAATGCGTGTTAATAAGGTCTCAGAGCTACTGTCGTCGGCAGCTGCAGGTAACGAAGGATGGAAGTACGACTTTAATTTGTTTTTGGTTCGTTCTAAAGATTGACTCAGTTTAACTAGAAGTTCTCTACAAAAAAAAAAGGATTGTTTTAGTTATTTCGAGTATTTGATGACATTTAATTTACCGTACCGCTTTAACTCGGAATCTTTTATTTCGCCTAAAATATCGCTGTCTTCTTTCAAATCTAGCAAAAATTAAAAAAAAAAAAAAAAAAAAAAAAAAAAAAAATGCTTTGAATTTACGTTAAATATTCGTACTAAGAATGGCAATTCCAGTTGGATTAAGATAAGTGACTACCGAGTTAACTACCAATCCAACCAAAAGTACCATCTAAATAAGAAATTCTTACTTTGCGATTCCAATTCATCCAAAACTGCTTTTGTTTTAAGGTACATTTTAAGGTACTCTGAAAATGCACCTTTGTTTCTAATAAGATCTTTGAAAGTTCCGATTTCGGATATGCGGCCTTGAGTTAACACGATTATTTGATCCGCGTACGGCAGGCAAGCTAAATTATGAGTGGCTAAAATTCTAGTCTAAAAAAATAATCTTCCATTACATTACATTTACTAAAAAAAACTATATATATATTTTTTTTTTAACTTTTTTTCTAAGTATCCCATTTGGTCCTATTATGTGATCTATAATGTGTTTACCAACGTGAGAGTCAACAGCACTTAATGGATCGTCCAAGAGGTATATATCAGCATCACTGTAAACTGCTCTCGCCAAACTCACTCTCTGTTTTTGACCACCACTTAAATTCACACCCTAAAAAATGAAGTTTCTTTAGATACAGTAATGAAATTTTAAAATTTAAATTTACCTTTTCTCCTATTTCGGTGTAATCTCTCCCAGGTAGTAATTCTAAATCGGTAGAAAGTGCGCACGCGTGAATAACTTCATCATAAAATAGCATATTCAGTTTTTTCCCGAAAAGGATATTTTTTCTCAGTGTGCTGTTTTTAATCCAAGCTTGCTGCGACACGTAAGACACAGAACCCTGTATACAAAACAGTACTTTTTACTATAAGGGTATACCGGTAAGACTTTGTCTGAAATTTTCGAAAATCGTATGGAATTTCTACTTAATGATGTTCGTACATGAGTGTTGACCAAACCCTCGAGTTTCCTCGTTTCTCCCAGAATTGACACCAATAGAGTGGACTTTCCTGCACCAACTGAGCCCACAATCAAAACTAATTGCCCAGCTTTCACTTGCAAATTAATGTCTGAAATCACTTCGGGTTCTTCGGGACCCCAAGAAAAACAACCTCCCTTTATGTATACCACTACATCTATTTAAAACAATAATTTCAATAAGTCAGTTAAAGCACACGTTTTTAATTTAACTTTTATGTACCGTTCATGCTTAGATGATCAACTCCTTTGGGGTCAATTTCATCGGCATTCATGAAATCCTGAATTCGGCGAAACGAAACCGTAGACTGCAATTTCAAACAAATTCATCATGATAACCTAATTTTGTATTTATGCACGTCAAAAATCACCTGAATTATCATCGTTATGAGCGTTGGAAGGCTGTTCAATGGCGATCTGAGCAATTGCAAAAGTGACAATGATACAAAAACCTTCGTTGGGTCTAAAACATGTTCAGATTTGATTATGACGTAAGTTCCCAGTGTAGCCAGAGACACCTAAAATGTCAATTCAAGCAACTAAATAGTGAATCAGAACTTAATCCAATTTGATCAATCTACCAGAATCGGCGTCACTTGAAACAAAAAAAGAACGGCAGCTTTGACAAAAGCTATTTTCTTAATTTCTTGTAATTCTTCGCCTCGGATTTTCTGTACCAATCGGTAAAACGACAGTTCCCAAGCGTATAATTTTAAAACTTTAATTCCACTCATCACTTCGTTCATTGTCTTTAGCCGTTTGTCTCTACACTTCATCATTTTGCTCTGTATGACACAACATATGGAATTTCAAGGATTTCACCTAGTCAATTCTCAAAGAACAAATTGAACCAAATAAAGACCTACTTGCAAAGCTTTGATGACACTCGCTATGGCTGTGTTTATAGGGATCACCACCAACATCACGACGACTCCAGAAAAAGCAGCAACTCCCAACATTCTCCATAGCATGTATATCGCTCCAAATATTTGCAACGGACCTGACCAATAAAACGCCAATTCAGTTAGCATGTCTACTATGTTCTGGGAGTCGACAGCCATCAAATTCACTATTTCTCCTAAAGGCATGATTTTTTTAACGGCAGTTGTAATGCGAAGTGCCTAAAAATCAATGCAATATTTAAGAATTTTTAATTACAGAAAGACTTACATTTACCTTGCCGTAGATTATGAGCATTAAAGCAGTTTTAACCCTCGTTCCAAAGTACTGAGACCTATGGTTGTGTTGACTATGAAATATAGACTGCACCATTGACGTTGCAAACATGACACCCGCGTACCAATAACCGTGCCAACTTGGCTCTTCGGAAGTAACGAACTCGATCATTCTCCTTAATAAATAAAAATTATTAAAATCTACATAAATGCACTGAAATTTCCACTTACTTGAGTAAAATTGGGTTTGCAAATACCAACATGTCACTAATCAATTTCAAGATGGCTGCGACGCAAAACTCCCAACCAAATGCTCTTAATATGCATTTAGCAATAGAAGATTCATTCCCCCTATAATATATTTACCGTATGTGATTTCACATAACGTAACTTAAAACTAAAATTTCTTTGAAGTTGATCTTTCGAACACAGAGAAATTTTAATCCAGAGTTTCGTTACAGCTATTTTCACTCTTTACTTTTCAACTCGTTCTTTATCCCACTTGTCACCAAATCGGTGGGAAATGTGATTGGCTGCATTTTCTTTGTCCAATATCCACAAGTCTTGAAGCATCAACGGTCGTTGATAACCTTTAATAATCAACCTACAAAAGTATCACCAGATATTCAGTTGAACTTTGATAATCATTCTAATTCACTACCCATTGGCCCAAGAAAAAACAATTCGGGAAAAGAAAGACGCATCTCCTTCGGGACAAGGTATTGAAAGTTGGTTTTTCTTCTCGTCAAGTTCGGTCTTTTCCGTTAGAGAGGAGTAAATTAACTCAATCACCACAAGTGGAAAGCAAACCATGAATGTTGCGTATGACCAATATGACACTGCCTAATTAAGTATGATAAAGTGTTAATCAATTTGTAAAGAAACCAAATAAAGTTACAACAACCAATCTAGACAGAATAAGTGAACGATATGTTATGAGGTTGCACAAGAACTGAAGAAGCCAAAAAATGTAAAGAATTCCAGTGGTGTTCATACCACGTTTTCGTTCAGCAATAATCAACGTCAACACTGCAATCTGTGAAATAATATCCATTAACTAAGACGTGAAGAAAATTTCTGTTTTCTACTTAAGCTCTTGCACTAATAGCGAACCATTGTAACAAACTTGATCGCAGATGCATACATCTCAACTGTTGAAACGCTTGCCAACATTATAATTTGACACACAACATCTAAGAACGTAAAAACCACAAGGAAAACGGCAGCTATCTATAGAGAAACACAATTTTGAGATAAATGTGTAAAAATAACGTTATTTTGCACATTGGTATTGCTCACTATCTTCATGTAGTTGGGTGTGCTCCACGGCACATCTCTGGGAGTAGCAGTGTGAATATAGTATATCTCTAAAGGCATACAAAGCCATAAGAAAATACATGGTAACCACACCAATACGGTTTTGTGAAAACATGCTGTGAAATCAGGAGTGTCTGATTGCCAACTCAATTCTGTGTCCTGCAATAAGTACGGTAAATTTAAATCATCAAAATAAATGCCAAATGCATAATTAACGTCGTTTTACCCAAACGGGTGACTTGCAAACCGAGTCTAATGTATTTCTACCCCAAAATTCGACCATTTCTAAATCCATCTCTCTAGGAATGAAGCATTCCAATGTTTAACAATGTCAATATGCGTTTTGTTTTTATTTGTTTTTATTGTTGTCTGCTGTTGGATAAGCCTAAAATTGTATTAAAACTAAATTATTATTTAAAAAAAACAAAAACAGAATAATATAATATTTCTTTCATTTTAACCACAGCTGCACAACATATGTTTTAACTGACCGTAATTAAGTGAGTTTCATATGGTCATCAGACGCAAGTGAACAGCAATGCCAGTTTAAAGTGCACGAGAGAATGCTACTTCAGGTAAAGTACTATTTTTTGCCTTTTGTTAAAGTTTTGTATTTCTTCTATTTCAAGTATTTATTTAAGATGTTTAAAGCGGATGCGACTTTTGAAGACAAATGCTATAATTTTTCACTCACTAATTGGGTGCCGTGCACCATGTTGTGGGTTTTATCACCTCTTGAAATTTATTATTCATGGCGGAATAGGATAAATTATATTCCATGGACGGGATTAACAGGCATGAAACTGGTACAATTGTTAAAAATCGTTTAATTGTTTGTATTTTAAATTGTTGCATTTCTGTGAGCAGGTTTTGAATGGGTTGCTACTTGTGTGTTGCATCGTTCGTTTGTCTGCATTTTCTAATTTCATCGATTTAAGTGAACAAATTTTCGTTTTTTTCACACTGGTAAAAAAGTGTGCCAAATTAAAGTTAATTTAGACAGTAATAGCAATTTCTTTTGTTTTCCAGATTTTAACTGCATTTATCGTTTATTTTAATAGAAATTACGGTCAAAGATCATCGTTAATTCTTGCATTTTTCTGGTTAATTGAAACCATAAGTTGTTTAATTGCATACATCGTAACCATAAAAAATGTCAAGTCAAATGTGAGTTTTTGGTTACACACAAAAAAGGCCATAAAATGAATTTGTTATTTTTTAAATTTTCAGGAGGATAAGGATACTCAAATAACTATAATAATAGTTAATCTCATTAACTTTCCATTAGTTGTTGGTGAATTTGTATTATCATTGTTTTCTGATGCGCATCCTTGCATTAATGCAGCAATCAAGCATCAAGTAGGAATAGGCTTCACTGCTAGTCAAGGGTGTAATACGGTGAAATGATTTTAATTACCGTATTTCTAGTTCGAAACTCCTGAATACGAATCTTCGATGCTGTCTAAATTATTTTTTAGTTGGTTAAATAAGTAATTTTTAATTTATGGTACATAAATATTACATTTGATTTTATTGACAAGGTCTATTTTTCTTACTGTTTAGTTATATATTTCAAAGAGAAACTAATAACATTCCAAGTGTGAAAAGTGTCCTTAATTGGCAGGATAAACTACATTATGTGCGAACAAAATTAAATGAAGTTTACAACTTTCACTACTCACAGCTTGTTAAGTATGAATAAAATGTTAAAAGTTTTTTTTTGAATATTTTTGAATATTTTCATTTCAGATTTAAGTCAAGTAATTTGGTCAAAACAATATTCGAATGGAAACGACAACAAAATTACATTCATTACGAACTTAAAGGAGTCAGACCGTGGAATTTGCCACTTTCTTCACTTTTGGTTCGACTATTAGGAATTGACTTCCTTCTAGCTTTAATAATTCGTATCATCAGTGATTGCTTGATGTGGGTCAACCCACTCTTACTCAAGTATTTATTAAATGTCGTACGGTAATGATTATCAATATTCATAGACAAATATTTTTTTTCCATTATAGATTTCTTTTTCAGTTAGTTTCTGCTACTCCTGGTTGTTGGTGCGCTTACGTAGTTGTGTGTATAATATTTATCAACAGTTTGATACAATGCTTCTTGGATAACCATTCTAAACATATTGCAACCATAACCAGTTTGAGGGCTAAGGGCGTTTTCATAACAACCGTATATGAAAAAGTAAATATACCGTATTCCACAAACTAATCATTAATTCGTTAATTTGATTTTTCTTTCAAATAGGTGTTAAGAAGTTTTGCCCTTTGTATGCACGATTTACCAAATAAAAACATCAGGCAAATGGTGACAACAAGTGGAAACCATATTCAAAACTTTGTTCAAGTTTTGCCTGTTATTTTATCATTTCCTTTACAAATCATACTTACTATCTGTTTCTTGTCTTCGCTCATTGGCCAAGCGGCTGTCGTGGCTTTGATTGTATTGATAATCATAGTGCTAGTACTTGTTTTCATCGAGCACAAATCAAGACAGTTCTTAAAGGAATCTCATACTTCGGTGGATCAACTCAAAAGTGCACAGCTAATGAAAAGGATTTTCAAAGGACTCAAGGTTTGAATTTGATAATACCTTTATAATAGGTGATGATGATGATTGTAAAAGACGACCTTAATATTAGTGTTTGAAATTATTGGCGTGGGAAGTACCTTTTATGAAGTTAGTAGAAGGAGAACGGATGGCAGAAATGTCTTTTTCCCATCATCTTTTTTATTGGACTAATCTCCAAATGTGGATTATACTTTCAATGCCGTTTGTTGTACGTTTGTCGTCGGTATTTATTTCAATTTTAAAAAATTGTTTATATTTATTTATTTATTTATTTAAAAGACTCAAGTAGGAGTGGTGTTAACTTACTATCCAAAAGTTCTGCCTCAAGACATCTCTCCTGATTCACTGCTTATTGCTTTTGTTGTTATCAATTTATTTTCTTCTCTTTTGGACAAATTGCCACATAATTTATATGTTATGTACAATGTATGTTAAATTTTGAATGTGCATTTATAGAAGTAAACGACTGTTATTTCTAAGTAGGCTATTTCGTCTGTGGTAGACTTCAACACGTTTATGCAAGTTAAAGAGTTAGATGAGAGTTTTCTAACGTCATATCAAGACGATAAAGATGGTCACATAAAATAATTATAAAAATTAGCCTTTTAAAAATAATTTCTTGTAAATTTTATCTGCTAATTGCAGATTCAGTCATTCTAATCACAAATGGTCGTTTTTCTTGGAGTCCAAATCAACCGCCAGTTTTAAAGGACGTTAACTTAAAGATTACGCAAGGTCAATTAGTGGTAATAATAGGACCTTCAGGGTCAGGTAAAAGTTCTTTACTGGCTACGTTCTTGGGAGAGACTGACAGGATTAGAGGAAAACTGTCTGTCCAAGTAATTAGCCTCTAAAAATCACTTACGGTAACAGAAATTACTATAAATTGTGTTATTGTAGGGAAGATTGGCATACGTACCTAAAGAACCATGGATTTATAATGGCAGTCTCAAAGACAACATCTTATTTGGTCATGTGCCTAATGATTTTCTATATGACACTGTACTCAAGTCATGTCATTTGTCTAACTTGATCGATACCACTTCAATGGGAGATTTAACATATGTTGGATCTTTGGTAATAAATATTAATTATATTTTTGCTAACGGTAATGTAAAATAACTCTTAAATACAGGGTGAAGAGTTGACTAAACAACAGAAACAACAAATTTGTGTGGCAAGAGCTGCTTATAGTTGTGCTGATATTTACCTGATGGAGAACTTTACTAGTAATTTGGAAAAAACACTCGCTGAAAATATCTTCAATGATGTTGTTGGACCTGAAGGACTATTAAAAGATAAAGTAATAAGTGAATTAAATAATTAAAATAAGTAAATACTAATTTATTTACTGATTTTAGACCAGAATATTGATAACAAACCACCTACCATTTATAAAACTTGCTGATTTAGTTTTTGTTATGCACAAAGGATTCATTGCATGCTCTGGTTCTTATGAGGAATGCAGTGATCTTATTGATGAAAGCGAAGACATTAGCTATTGTAACGACAGTAATTTGTATTCAATAGTAAACTCATGCGATAATTTAAAAGAGAAATCTGCTCCAGCTAGAATTCAGAAGTGGAAATATTCCAAAAAATTAGTATGAAACTGATTTACCACGTTTTCCAACAATGATTATTCATTTTTCTTTATAGAGGGATTGCATTAAATTTTACATGAAGTCTGGTGGAGTGTGGAACTGGAGTCTTTGGTTCCTATTGAATGGAATTGCAATAGTTTTATTCACTGTTTCGTTTTTTGCACTTCAGTCCTGGCTGGATATTGATGGATCCCCAATTATCAAAACAAAGTACAACTTTACGAGTCTACTCTACATTCTCACAACATTATTTTGTTGTAAGATTTTATTTATTGGTCTTTACATATAATGAATTAAGGGTAATTTGTTATATTACAGTGGTTGTACTTTACATCAATGAGTTTGTCATTTACAACATGGTGGAAATGTCATCGATTTCCTTAACAAATGCAGTTTTGACTACCATATTTCAATTGTCTTTAAAGACCGTTGAAGATTTATCAGTGCAATGGGACTACATCCAAAGTATACTCTCGCACTTGAAAATTGCTGAATGTGTTTTTCCAATTGCAATATCCCAAACTGTGACATTGAGTAGCATTATATTTTCACTGTTGATTGTCATAGCAGTTTTAGAACCGATTTCATGTCTTTTTGGTTTAACTTTCTTAATTATTTATTGCTACTTGCAAGTATGTGAGCATAAAAAATTATAATATTAATAAATTAAAAACATTACATTTTGTAGGGATTTTTCAATAGAATGCAATACTGTACCATGAAACTAGAACATCAATCTTGGACACCTACAGTAACCCTCATTGATGAAACTATTGAGGGTTTGTTAACTATCAGAGCTTTTAAAAGAGAGAGAGAGTGTTTAAGAAACATGGAATCATATTTGGACATCACCAATACTTATAGCTTTACTTCAGCTATTGTAGATAGGTAGAACTTAAGAATAACTGTTTAGGAGGTTTTCATTTACGTGCATTTCTGTACCAATAGGTGGTTATTTGTAAGAACTAAGGTATTAGTCATATTATTTTTACTTTTTGTTGGTGTTGCTTGTATATTCAATGAGAAAAGTGCAGCTTCAGTTGGAATTGTTTTCATTTGTACTTGGAAAGTAAGATTCTATAACATCTTATTTTATAAATACATAATTTAATTTTTTTGCACTGCTATCAGTTAGAAGAATTATTGCAAGAGTTAATCACTTCTGTAGCAGGTGTAGATGCAACAAGTGAGAGTTTATCACATATACAAATTTGCTGTCATTTACCAAGAGAAGTAAGTATTTACATAAATATAATTAATAATTATTAAATTAAAAAAAATATTCAGCTACCTTGGACAATTGCTACACCTGTAACTCTAATGTGGCCATCATTAGGCAATGTTGTCTTCAAAGCTTATGTATCATGCCAGCATGATAAATTGGACCTCTTACTAAGAGGTATAACATGTGAAATTCTACCAGGAGAAAAGGTTATAAAGTGACATATTATAATAAGGATTTAAATATTAATAGTAACCTAATTATAGATTGGTATTGTGGGTTCTCATGCTGAGACCAATGCTATCATAGAAGCCTTGTTCTGTTTGATAGATCCAATTGCTGGTAATGCTTTTATAGATGGAGTTGATATCAACACAATTGGTTTACATCAACTGAGATCGCAAATTGGAATTGTATCAAAAGTAGTATATATCAAATTTACAAATATAAAATTACACAATTATTTTTCTCTGTAAAGGATTCTGCAACTCTGTTTCCAGGCACAGTTAGAATTAACTTGGATCCTTTTTACGAATTCAGTGATGAACGAGTGTGGAAAGCATTACATGATTCAAACCTATCTGCTCTCATAAACCAATTACCACTTGGCCTACATGATCAAATCCACGAAGAAGACTTGATGAGTCATCCTAAGTGGTTTGGTGCTTTAAGTTTAGCTCGTGCTCGATTACGAAACAACCGGTTAGTAATTTTAGATCTAATGACATCACCTTTAGACCAAATAGTCATAGAAAATACTCGAAAGAGTTTTCATGATTGCACTCTGATCACACTGTCAACACAATTAGGTGCTGTTCTCAATTGTGACAGGTGCGGTTATAACATTTTCAAAACCTTAACAATGAAGGATTCAAGTAAATTCTCTTTCAGAGTTATCCTCTTAGAGGGTGGTGTCATTCGATGCTTCCAGAATCCTGAAGAAATTGTGAATCAGCTCGGATCTCATCTGTAAAGTGTAAACAATATGAAAAAATTAATTAAACAAATAAAACAGTCAAAATTTAATTTATAATATAAATTCGAAGTCCAAGTTATAATCTCTTTAACAGGTAGCAAATATACATATTTTTTAATATAATTAAGCAAACAGACACATATAGTGGACTAATGGAAATACATATTAAAAAATAGTTATTAAATTATTATTAAGTACAGTAGTACCAAGTTATTTTAGTACAAAATACAAAGCTGAAAAACCAGTCATATAAAATAAGTCTCTAAACCTTTGAGTACGGTATGTTTCACATTTAGAGTTTTGTTTAAATGAGACAACTCTTTTACATCTGATCACAATCACTATATTCTAATAATACAGAAAACAATCTTCAAAGTGTGTATGTTTGATCACATCCCTGATTCAGCGATGCCTTCGTCATCTGTAACAAACAAGTATGTGCAACTGAGTGAACAGTACATTTGCAATGGGATAAACAAACAGTTGTGACATTAAAAAGTCATGCAGCGCAGCACAAACTGATTAAAATAAATCCTGCACACAAATTACCCGAAGCTTGGGCTTTATGATAAGAGCATTTCCTTGTCTATTCCACCACCACCGAAAAGCAGGAACAAAACATAAACTTGTCATTAAAGATTTTTTCTTTGCACCTTTAGAACAAAAATTCACAGATAAAAGCAGGAAAAGCATATACCGGTATGTGTATCATAATAAAAATAAATCAGTTGTATTACATGTAAAGTTTTTTTTACCTTCATATCCTTCATTTTCGTGAGCTTCTGCTCGTGGTGGATTTTCATTTTCTCGTCCTTCCAACACACATAGCAAACATTGATGTATGCAAATGTATTGTTGCTGTTGAAATGAGAAATTAATAACATAAAACCTAATTTTTATATTTTCTCATATACCTCTGTTTGAACCATCCAAACTCTTTCTTTTCTCATTTCATACACAATACCAAAGATGTCAACATAATCATGCACTTGTACATGTTGTAGTATCCTATCTAATGCAATGAATGTTCCCGACCGACCAACTCCAGCACTAAAAGTGCCAATTTAATAGGATTATTAAATGTTATTATATTATAGATAAGTTGACTTGCCTGCAATGAGCTACAATTGGTTTCTGATCAGATGGAATGCGTTCTCTAAATGTACGCACAAAACGAATGAGTGATTGTGGAGGATCAGGCACTCCAAAGTCAGGCCATGTAGTAAAATGAAAATGACGCACAACTCTCGAATGATCACCCTTTAATTAAATGGAAATCACATTTTCAATTTTTTGATATCAACAAAAATCAAAAAGAGTAACTCACGCAACAAACTTTAAACTCTGATATGGTCCAATCAGTATATTGAGATTCGTTTAAAATTGTAACCTGAATGTCACCATATGTTGTGGGTTGAGTATCATATGGCCAATAATGATCACATTTTTCCTGTTAAAACAAAAATACAACAAAATGGATATAACACTTATACAACATGGACACAAGACAAACAGCTTTACTCACCCTTCCTTTCTCAATGCATCGTGTGAGCATTACTAAAGCTCTGCAATTCTGTTCCCACACCATTCGCCAAAAATCATCTCTTGTACAATGCAAAGGGCCTTGGGTGACAATAAATTCTCGAGGTGAATTATAACCCTAATAATAAATTTGTTAGCACCAAAGAAACTGCATTTACTTTTTCAATTATTACCGATACGTAATTAGCATTTATATAATCTGACCCTTCTTCATCATCTGTAGGTAGCAACTTAACACGTGAATGATCATATGGAAGAATATTTGTGAATCTATTTTTAGGCCTATTCACTGGAATATCTGCAGCTGTTCTCAGCAACTCTCTTCCAACCATCTTCAATTCTTCATACTCTTCCGAAAACCGGAAGTCAGAATCAGCAGACATGAGTCGAAAATGTTCTGGAAAATCTTTCAGTTTTATAGGCCTACTGGTGTCAATTATGCTTTCAGGTATAGAGAGGCTGTCTTCTTTGCTCGCAATGTTTCGTTTGCTTGTCTTTTTGGCAAATGGTGTCTTCCGTCTTCGTCGCAGAAGAACAATAATAAGAATAGTACCAATCAACAACACTAAAGGCACCAAAACAGCGGCTACTATAATTGAAGTATTATCTTTTTCTGTAGTAATAGCTTGAGAGTAAACTGTGTCTGTAAATTTATCCCGAGCTGTGAATGCCCTTATTTTGACTTTATACTGAGATCCAGATTTTAAAGGACCGTTGCAGTAACGAGATGTTTCAACACAACCTCCTGTGCCAATAACAAATTCTTCTACAGTTGCATTTGTAAAGGGATTGTATGGTTCATTTACTTGATATGCTGGCCATTTTGCAAAACCTTGCACGTCGTGCCAAGTTGGAAGTTCTAATCCTGTTGAATCTTTGTCTTTGTCCTCAGCAACAATAATTGCGTACGCAACAACTGCACCATGAACAGATGAAAAATAACTCTTACGAAAACGTATGCGAATTGTTGTTGTAGTGTGAGCAACATCAGTTGGGAAAATTTGGGAGTTTGGTGTTGGTGGTGCTGGTGAAGATGAAATAAAATAGATCAATTATTATTTTGAATTTTTATTTTTTTTAAACTTTACTTACGCCAAATTGGCATTGTTTCCTCCAACATAACTGGCAGTCCTTTCCCTATTTTAGTTTTTGCCTCTATCATAAAAATGTATGTCTTTCCTGGTGTTAAGTTGTGAATTGTTCCAACTGTCACATCAGCTGAAAATTCATACTTGTCGTAAATTTTTGTATTCTGTAACAAAATTAAGATATCAAATTATTACTACATAGTATCATTACTAATTGATTACCACTATTTATAATATTCACTTTTTTCTTAAAAGATATTGAAAAACCTAACAAAATTCCATTTTGGTCTATATCGGGCAATGCCCATTGAAGTGTAATCTCGCTTGGTCTAATCTCTTTTGCACGGAAGAAATGAACTTTGCCAGGTGCTATAATTTTTAAATATATAAAAAAATTAAATTAAAGTATTTACTCATTTATTTTTTGAACTCACCTGCTTCTAATGTTGTAAAGTGCTTTGAAAACGGTCTGCTGTTTCTGATGTGAGCAGTGCTAGAACCACTTACAACTATAACTGTAAATGTGTAATTTTTGTGTGGCCTTAAGTTTTCAAACGTAATTTTCTCAATTGCAGTTTCATTCTGTATTAACCGATCTTGTTGCAAATATTGTACTTGGTATCCAGAATGTTCCCCTTGTGGTGGGTGCCATACTAGCGTAATCTCAGAATCACTTATCAGCGTTGCATTCATATTGGATATAGGTTCAGGATCTAAACAGTACGACAATATAGTAAAAATGGATTCAAATGCTAAAATTAATTTGCCTACATAATCTCTCCTGTCGTTTGATGGGATTACTTTGTACGTCTCCACTCACTGTCCACACAATAATGTCATACAGCTGTCCAGGAGTTAAACCGGTAAATGTAAGATATCGATGAGTGTCATTTTTTAGTTTCTTCTGAGGAGCAACAGTAGTGTCATTTAATTCAAAATGGTAATGGTCAAATATTGAAGCTTCGTTGGGAGTCAACGTGTAGCGAAGTGACAAACTGTGAGTCTCAAAGTTACCAACAACTGTTGTCACGTCAGATAAAATTCGTGGCTCTAAGTTTAAAAATAATTTAGTTATTAAGTTTTTAAAATTTATTTTTATATAGCAGTTGCTTTTACTCACTTGTGCGTGTTTTTATCAGAAATGGTTCACTGCGAGCTCCATGACTGAGCGTGTAAATTTGGAAATGATATAATTCTCCCGGAAATAAATTGTCAACAATCACACTTATTTTATCTGTCTGGGTAAAATTGTATGGAATGGTTTTGGTTGTCAAATCAGTCGGATTAGTCGTTGGGCTATAAATAATGATGTATTGTTCAACAAATCCCACTGAGGCTGACCATGAAAATGTGACATTAAACGAATCAAGTGCAACATTTATTCCAGTTACAACTTGAGGTGCTAAAAAAGTAAATAAATCAAACTACAATTTTAATTATGATAAATTCTTTACATACGTAATGATAATTCAACTTTTTCTGCATCTGCACTCTCAAGTCTGTAACTAACAGTGTAAATAGCAATTGTATACTTGTTACCAGGCAAAAGTCCCATCATATCATAAGTTGTGTTTGTTACAATGCCTAAAATAAAAATGTTATTATTTCTTATGAAATTTACAAGTTAATTAAATAATCTTGAATACCTTTTTCGATCCAAGATGAATTTAAAGATCCATACCCTCTGTACTTAATAATGTAGTAATCATACAAAGAGCTCTTTGGTGGATTCCAGTGTAACTGTACAGTTGCATTACCAAAAGAGAGAATAGTTAAATTTTGTGGTGAATTTGGATCTGTGTATAAAATCAATTTTAAAAAATCTAATAAATTTACAGTTTTTCAAGAAGTCTTACAAACAGTTTGATGAAACGCATGAGGTTCGCTTTTTAAGCCATAACTCAGTGCATAAACCTTAACTTCATACAATGCACCAGCATGCAAATTGTCTACAAGAATTCGGTCTTCTTTGGTCAATCGATGAACAGTTTCACCAGTATCGTTTCGAACAAGAACAATCTCAAATGAATCTTGGTGGCTTGTTACATCTGATTTCCACGATATGTTCAAACCATTTTTTACAGGTTCTAGATATTTGATTATTGGAGAAACTGGAACTAAAAATATTTCATTTGTTAATTAATAATATTTTGATTCTATCTGGAAAAAATTAAATTACTTGTCGCTTGATAAATAACAACTTCATCACTTTCAACAAGATTACTAATTGCAACAACTGATATTGAATAATTATGGCCATCCAACAGACTAGACAGTATAAATGAGATATCTTTGGTTACACCTGCTAATCCTTCATCATCATTGAATGCTTCTACATCTTGATAATAGACCTAAAGTCAAAAACATAAGTTATATTTTTTCCAAATAAGCTTAGTGCATTTGTGCAACATTTATTACAATTGAAATTTAATTGAAAGACTGATCAAAAACAAATATCAAAACACTTGTTTGTGATCAAACTTTCATTAAATTGTTGATCTCACAAGTCAATTCTAAATTAACTACCTCCTGCAAAATATGTTTTACATTTACTTTAGCATTGTCAATACTAAAGATACTAACAACAATTTTCAAATAACCTAAAACTTGCATTTGTGTATTTGATATGATTTTGATTAGTGAACTAATTGAGAACTGAACATTATATGTTACAGTGCCTTCTCAGCACTAACCGATATCTGTAAGCTATTAACGAGCTAGCATAATTTGAGACAATGGCAGTATGGTATATAACATTATCAGTTTTTATAAAATCCAAAATTATATACTTTATATGAATCATGAATGCTATGATTATTAGCTGACCAACTCAGATGAATTACTCCTTTACCAAGAGAAGTGGCTGTCAAATTTGTGACTGAAAGTGGCTCTAAAATAATATTAATTCACAGAATTAAATTTAATGAAAAAATTAACTTTCTTAAAATAAAATGCAATTACTTGTTGTGACATTTGCAGTTGTCGGCCAACTGGCTACATTCCCACTGACAGCTTTTACTACTATTTCGTATGTTCTTCCTGGTTCCAGACCTTCGTTAAATGTGGCTATTCTCTCGCTGTCACGATCAACTATTAGAGAAGTCTTAAACCGAATGCCCAAAGATACGTGATAACGCTCAAATTCACTAAAATTATTTACAATCAAAATCATAATTAACAGAAATGAAAAATAGAAATGTATTTTTACCAAGGCATTTTAGGCGGTAACCATGTAACAGAAAAACCATCAGTCGTAATTAACTTCTGATCAAAGCTTATGTTTCGTGGTGGTGATGGCACTAAAATTGAAATAAAATGTAATTGATTTAAGAGATTAGATTGTAGAACAAAAACAATTCTCTACCAGTTCTGTAGTGAGCTGATGTTCCAGCACTGAGTAATCCTTTGCTAACAGTCTGGACTGTGATATTGTAGTTTCTTCCAGGTATTAACTCATTAAAATCAGCTTGTGCTGGACCTGGTGGATCAATTTCCTTTTCAACATACACTTCAGATCTAACTGCATCTCTAGGCTCGATGCTGGCCTTGTACTGATTAAACACCCCTGCTGGATATGGTGGTTGCCATAACACCAGTAATGTGGTTTCATTTCGAAACCAAACTATAAATCTCCCTGGTGGATTCGGCTCTGGAAAAGTCAAATATAACTTTAGTGCTATTAAAATAATTTAAATCTTTGAATAATTCACTTGTAGTGATATTCTTCGAAACAAAATTCAAAGATTCTTTATTATGAAACATTGATGATAACTTCAATTCGTAAGTGGCTCCTGGAGTCAAATCCTTCAATAGAAAAAGAACTTTATCTCTTTCTATTTGAATTATGCGCACGCTTGTCTTGGATGGTTCAGTGAGTGGAGTCACCTGATACCGAAAATCAGAATAAAAGGTCAATTCGCATTCACAATTCATATTAAATTCATGGTTTATTACTCTCAAGCGGTAGTCTGTGAGACCACCTCTCATTGGTGGATCCCATTTCAATTGTAGTGTTTTAGAAGTTCGAGAAATGAGTTCAAAGTCAGTAGGTTCATCTGGTACTATAATAAAAAAAAGTAAAAATAAAAATAATAAATTTTAAAATTTCTGAAATGAATAAATGAGCACCTGTGTGGAGTCTATCTGACCAGGTGAGCAAATCTGACACAGTTTTATTAGAAAAATAAAGTTGGAAGATATATTCTGTTCCTGGAAGTGCTTCAGTGATGGAAATTCCTTGATGTTTGATATCACCCGGTTGAAACGTAAAATTAGCAGGTGGGTTACCAACGGGCGGGTTATAATTAAGGCGTAGAACAACATCTGAACCCAAATTAGCCACGTCAGGCAGAAACTGAATAACAACATCAGCACACTGGAGACAATAAAAAATAAAATAAATTAACATTTATTTTTACAAACACACTAACCCTAAAGACAGTTTTTATGCTATTTGGCTAGGTACTTGTTATGCAAGAAACATAGAAAATTGCAGTACGGTAACTGCAAAAACTTTCCCACAGGTATATGGGAAAAGAATCTCCATTCAAGGTTATCACTCATTCAGAGTAGAACGTAAGATCCATATAAGGCAAGTCAGGTGATTATGGTTACCTGCAAGAGATTTTTCTCAAGCTCCCAGTGTGACCTTACTTTTCATTTTACACACCTCTTGTCATCTTCACATCCTGCATGAGGTTATTGGCTTGCAATTACAAATAGAAGAGGTATATTAAGTCATAGAGTTCAGTTTAAAATGATTTGTATATTATTTCAATGAGACTTTGGTACAATGTCTCATTGAAAAAGAAAAAGTTACATTAAACAGGTTTTTATTTAAGCGAAAAGTTTTATCAAAACATTAATAATTAACTTCCAGGAAAAGGGCACAAAAAGCTCAATGTGTGTAAAATTCATGGAAAGTTTTAAAGTTCGATGATAATGAATGTGATATTTTGAATTCACTTCAGTCCATATTTTTTTTTACTTTTAAAGTTTTTTTTATTGTGAAGACTATGGTACAATGAATTTGTAAAATTTAACCCCTAGCATCCAGCTGAATTTATTACTCTGTACACTTACAAATGAAGACCAAATGTTTACTTCTGAATTTTATATGTTTGAATTCTCTTTCGAGTGCCTAATTGAAGTGAAAAACCTTGAACCAGCAGCTAAAATCTCATTAAAAAAATTTCTTCATAAACAAAATTATGATGTAACCTGAGAGTAGCTGCAAAATACAAAATAGGCAATTTTCCAAATGACTATAATGTAGTCTTTGCAGTGACCTTAAGCAGAAAATGGCAGTAGTAAGGCATGACCAAAATGCCCTATTTCTAGAGATAGCAGAGCACAATGGTAAATTTTTCTCACATTTTCTCAACAAATTATTGTGATGATAATGATGAAAGATAATTGGTTAATTAGCATTATTTTGTGCTTGGTAGTGTTTGATTTGACTTTTAACCATAGTTTTTTTGTAATGTAAACAAATGTGTTGTATTGCAGCAAATTTAATTTGTTACCGTATTTAAATTTGAGGAAATATGAACTCCATTGTGAACATCTCCACCTGGTATCCTGGGAGTAATCAAAATAGGACATTTCATGTCCTAAAATTTTAAAATGATTAAAAATGATAAATACCACAAGTACTAAAACACCTTGAAATATGCTAGCCATTGTACATGCAGTAGTGCCAAGTTAACTTATAAATTGGTGGCCATTATGAAAATGCAGTGACATGTGAGGGCAAACTTGTATAATATATACAAGTGGGATAAAGAAGACACAAGAGATGAGTTATAAAATAAATTAATTGTAAACCTGTTAATTGTAGACTTGATCTCACTATACATTCACATCAACCTGATCACAAATAATCTTACATTTTGATTTAATATTTAACAATTTATTGTACTTTCTTATTAATCCACAGAATACCAGCCATGTAAACAATTGTTAACTTTATATACTGGAATTTAAATTTTTTGGGCTGTATGTTACAGAGTTGCTTTCATCAAAATTTGCTGCCTTTGATTCTGCAGCAAAAAACTGAACTCTTATAAAAGAGGATAAAACAACAGGAAAGAGTTTATTATTGCAGAATGAACTAGTAATTTCTATTTTCTATATTCTAAACTAAACAAAATAATTTTTATAGTAGTATCTACAGTATTTTCTCAAATAGCGCTCGGGGGCGCTATTTACCAAATTTATTTTTTCCCAAATTTTTCGATTTTTTAAGACTAAGTTTAGCATTGTTGTTGCAATAAGCAATGCTAAAACACTCTTAAGATTCACTTTGTTTCTGTGAATAATTAAAAAAGTGTATTTTTAATGTTTTTAATGACTTAATTGCGACCCAACCATTATTTGAGAAAATACTATAATGCTATTTTTCATAACTTCTGCTTAAATAAAATCAGCCTGTGAACAATAGTACAGTAGTGACAGACTAGAAAGTAAAAACTGGAAATTCATGTGAGACTTGAAAAACTTTGTGTTCAGATTTACTGTATGGCATTAAGAAATCAAAAATTGCTCACAAATTTTCTTGGGCTTTTCTTTGTTATTCTACTTGTTCCCTCACCTTACTGTAATTCCACCACACTGAAACTTAAGGCCAAATAAACTTTTAAAAATTTTTATTGTACAACATGTGATTTTTAAAAAAATCAACATTAAGTAAGATTAGTTGATACAGTCAAGTCTGCTTACAAGAGCAAGATCCGGACACCCAAATAACCAAACTGGTCTTGTATAAAAACCTTTTAAAAATAATAAAAAAATTACAGAAATTAAAAAAAACTAAAAATGATTATTAAATGTTATAAACCATGAGATGGCTCAAAATCATCAGCTACTGAACTCAATTGCAAATTCATTACCTTTTTAAACATTATAATGCTATGTGCTTTTGTAGTTCTTGTTTGATAAAAACCAAATCATGAGTAAGCCAATAAGGCCATCAATTTTTTCATTAGAGCCTTTTAGCCACTTTTTATTATTATAATTATTATTTTGTTAGTTGTCATTTTGGTTTCACTTTCTTAGAGTTCTTGTTTCACATGTTGCAAATTTGCAGCATGCTCTTACAAGTATACACAGACTAAAATGTATGGTAAAAATCTTAAAAATGTATAAAATAAAGCTCTTACAAGCTCTTATAAGCAGACTATATTGTAACATTAAAACATCAGCTAAGTTCAATAGTGGCATTCAATATCTTGGCTTTTAAAGTTTTTGTGATTTTTGGAAAATCGGTTTTTTTACATTTGTGTATCAAAAACTATTTTCAAAAACCACAAATACTTTAAAAACCAAGATGACGTAGCTAATGAGAAAATAATTTGGGATTTTCAAAATGGCTTTAACAGGTTAGAAGAGGACTGCTCTTTTATCAAGTGCTCTTATAAATGGACTATCTAGACTGGATTGTTTTAATTTTATATCACAAAAACAACTTTAAAAATATTATAATTTAGTAACTGCCAATGCTGCCACCAGATTACAGGCCAAAGCACACCCCCCTTTAAAGATGATAACTTCTGGCTGGCAAACAAGGCTGTTTACATACCGGTACTTCTGTAAATACTAAAAAGTGTCTGATTTCACTTTTCAGTGTGGAATTAGAAATCTGTTGCTTACAAACATCCTTATACATTTTTCTTGTAAAAATAAACCACACTGCAGTTATTTTTGATGCATGATCTTTTCACTTATTCAGGGAAGAAAAGATTAAAGGAACGCATTCAATACAATGCATACTTGTTAAATAACAAGGAAAACGCTTGATTTCCTCATTCTCTTTTATTAAATATTTGAAAAACATTATTATTGAATAAAATTTCCTGCTTTCTCTTACATCATCATTGAATGAAACTACTTTCAAGGTCTTCCAAGCCATTAGCAACAAAAATAAACATAGTAAAATGTTTTTTTTTTTTTAAATTAAAATTAGATTATACAATTCATCACATGAATGATTGATTAAAAAATAATCAGACAATTTTAAAAGCCTAATCAGCATTAAATTTAAAATTCTAACATAAAAAGCCAAGGTGACCTAGTTTTATAAATACCTATTACAAAAGTTACTCTAAAGAATAATTTATTCTTTCGAGCATTTTTTTTTTTTAAATTAGATATTTATAAAAATAAGTCTCAAAAGAAAGAATATTTTAAAAATAAACACTTACCTGAAATCCAACCACAAGCAAAAGCAGAACCCAGGCTAAAAACCAAGGGGAACTGCTCAGGTGTGTCATGTTTATCGTGGGGCCAAGGTAGGCTGGCGTCAGAGTAACCCGAAATGAGAAATATTCCTGCTAAAAGTTTACTCGATTGTACTGATTTACATGTGTCCATAACTGGTCGACACACAGCCACAGACATTACGAGAGGTTGATGACGACCAGTGGCCAACCACACTCACTCAGTCTTGCTACAGTGCATTCCACAGGTGAACAAACCGGAAACCTGACTAGCCTCGCTCTCTTTGCTATTCCTACCTAATGCCCACAGGCATGTGAATGCCAGGCACGAGTAATGATTAGACTCAACAGGAAGTAGACACGAGGAAGTAAGCGATGAGTCAACTCATCCAAAATTCACTTCAGTTTCCTTATACAGATAACCAAGCAAATTTTTTTTTTAAACTTATAATTGGTTTAATAACAAATTAAACAGAAATATAGAGTAAAACAAGTTTTCTTAAGGGCACTTTACAGTTTTTAAGTAACAATAGCATGTAATTATGTAGTTGCACTTAAGTTGAAAAATAATTGAATTATTAATTATATTAACAAATTTCAGTGTTAACAATTTATATAATTTTGTATTATATATTTTGTACATATTTAAATTAAATTCACAAATCTACAAAGCTCCCTGTGATTAGCATTTTCTAATCAAATCCCTACCTTAAGCGTATTTAAGCGAAACTAAAAATTTAAATATATAAAAATTGATCAAAAAGTCAAAAAACTCAATACTCTTTAGTATTTTCAAGTTTATAAGTATAAATTATAAGTTATTGCCATTTATAAAATCAATCAATTAATCACATGTTTTGTTTCATACGGAGAAACTTTCAATAAATTACGTATTAAGAATTAATTTTACCCTAAAGAATCGACATTATTGGTTTTACGAAGTTGGACTGTTGTACATCCCATCAATCAAAAAATCCATTCTCTGATAATGTCTACGCTGCCATCCGTCGTAGAATCTTCGCACAACCAATCCTAATACAGTTATCAGTAGTAGCAAGCCAATCACTAACGCAACGATTAAATGCACGTCTTTTCTAAGCTGCTCCGATTCGCCTTTTACTTCTCCACCTCCAGCCGGACTTTGTTCTTCCGTCCCGTTATCAGCAGCTAAACTGTTACTGGTGGTAACAGATACGTTTAACAACGAGTCGTTGGCGATTATCAATTTAGTTTTAACCGTAACATCGTACACCTCTGGATCCGTTTCGTTGTTTGTTATTATTATTTTAGTTTTCGCTGTGACATTGAATGAGATTTCATCTCCGTCCTTGACTGAATTAGGCTCAGTTCCATTAATAATTATTGTGTTTTCTTCCGTTGCCAATTCACTCGTCGCAAGGGTGGTGGAATTAATGCTTGCCTTGCGTGTAGAAAACGTGCCAGTATAAACATTTGGAAATGATGATGAAGTCGAATGCTCCAGTTGTTTATTAATATTAAAGTCAGCAGTGGGTTTGGTATTAGCAGCAGTCGTTAGAGTTGATGATGCATCACTTGGAAATGTTTCGACAGATCTGTTAGTTGACAATTCAGCAGTTTTCTTAATTTCAGTTGACGAAAGGTTTTCGGCTCCAGTAAACGTGTTGGTAGTTGTACTTAAACTTTCATTAAACGTCTCGCTACCTGAAGTGTCATCGCTGTTATTTTTTGTGAGTGTAGATTCGATATTGGTCGAAAATGCAGTTGTTGTTGTTGTTGTAGATAACAATTTGATACTTGATGTGTAATTGGAAGACTGAGGAATGGTCGAATTTGTGACATCAGATGATTTCTTCCATGACAGTTTGATTGTACGATCATAGTGTGTACTTCCGGTTAGAAAACAATGGTCAAGCGGCTCACAAAAATACCGCGAACATGTGTAATTTTTACTTAGTATAACAATATTGCAATTTTCTGCAAAATTAAAAAAAAAAAATTATTAATACTAAATTCAGCCAATATTAGCAATTTACACATCAGAGGACTGATTCTTGAAGATGTCACAAATTCTAACTATTTTAGTGTTAAAAAATAGAGATTTACCTATATTTATATTTTAATATTGGCATGGTCAGAAATAACGACCGACTTTTATTATTTGACACCTCCAAGAATTAGGCCAAAGCTTTAAAATGTTTTCTCTTCTTACCACTGGTGTCTTCGCAGCAGCTTTTGGCACATTCTTTGGCTGACGACCCATTGACAGTACCAAGTGCTTTTATAGCCGCTCCGGCTTTTGTAATTCGATCGAAATCTATTTCCTGGTCCTCGAAATAATCTTCGGAACAAGGTGAGCATAATGTAAGCTGCACATTTGCTAGCAAAATCAACCAAGCGAAGGCCGTCCAAACACACATTTCACATTGCATAACATATCTGATCAATATACAAAAAAAATAAACAAATCAAAGCGTTACACTTAAAGGTTTAGTGGTTTAATAAATACAATTTGATACATTTCAAAAGTAATTAATGTCAAGTCAAACCAATATATAATTAGTGAAATTTGAGGAAATTGCCAGTGCAAGCTGTCAATGTACTTGTGTGAAGTGTCTATTACTCTTTCTCTAATTTACTCGCATGGAATTGTGCCAACAATCAATTTTAGGGAACCACATCTGTGCCAAATAAAAATAAAATAAAATGTGTTTCTGTGTTTCTTCCTTGCAGACAAAAAAGATATATAACTGTTAGTAAAGGTCAGAGTTTTATCATTAAACTTGCAGGTGATAAATAAGTTTGTTTTTGGGCGGTGGTCGCGTTATAAAATGTCAGTCTGTAACGTTAACTATAAAAAAAAAAAAAGTTCCAAAGTGGGTGAAGGATGAAATTTATCGAGCATTGCACATCGACGACGACACATACAGCAACACAATACAGCGAAATATGTATTGAACTCCTTGCGAAGATGTAATTGTTACAAATGCCACCACGCGGGGAACTTCGCAAACTGCTTGATACACGTGAACCAAACTCAGCCACACGAAAAACGACGTTAAAGCTAGATATATGTAACTCCCACTTTGTCCCCAAACTAGAGCAGGCACTATCATCACTTTACCGCAACAGCCCACTATGATGGCATGTATAAGAGTCGAAAGCGAAACTTTTGCCCAAGCTCGGCATTTCAACTTCGTAATGGTGTAAACAGTTGCGTAAAATACTACGATTTCGACTAAAGTTATCAAAGCCATTATGTAAATGTCCCAGTCCAAATTGAAAGTTTG
>JAQFZP010000728.1:0-28022 GCA_034695745.1 Geophilus truncorum | reverse complement strand
TTCATATGTCTAGGTCAAGTATTAAAAAAGTTATAGCCAAAATAGTGTTTGGCCAGTTACTTTTGACCGCTACTGTATATTCGTCTCATCAGTTCACCAATAAAAAATTGACGAGCTGATTGTTACGACCATCAATGCTGGTTGGGATGATGAAAACAATAAGGTATTCCAAGGTATCTAAACTATCAGGTAGGTTATTTCCGGGTGGGAAAAGTCGCTTCCGCTCGGTCACGTGATGCTATCATGTTGGAACATTATAATTGCCAATTTCTGAATATTTGTTAAGTTTTATACTTTTACTCTATATATAACTTATAAAGTGTTTTCAATCACTAAAATTTAAGTGATTTGAGCATTTACAATAACAAATACACTAGGTGTGGATTTATTTATCATTTGCACAAGTGTAAAATCCTGTTTTAGACTGGTTTTAACGTGATTTACACTTGTGGAAATGATAAACAAACCCACCTACTGTTTTTTTTATGTTTGAACTTAATGACGTCATGAAAAAATTCACTAATAAAAAAAATTTCAATCAAGAAGCCCCCCCCCCTTCCTTCCCCTCTTGAAGTTAGTCAATCAAAATCATGGAATAAAGATGTTGTAGTTTTTTTGTCCTAGTCCAAATACGACTAAACCACAGAAGTTGAGGCTATTTCAACCAAAAACCTGTTATTCACCAACACCTAAACGTCATCGCACGACATGATAAATATTTCAGAAAAGCCCCCATATTATAAACCCCGTAATTCAGTTAGGATAAGTAAGCCCCAGTTCGCGAGGTTGATGCAGTAGGCGTCGTAAGTGCTTGTAATTTGAGTAAAAGCCCCAACCGGAGTCTAAAATGGCTGCCCCTTGAACTTTGGTCAGTCAATGCTCAACTTTAGGCGTTAAAGCAGACGGCAAGAGCAAAGGAGGCGTTATGGGGGAAAGCTGGCGAAAGGGGGTGATGTGGGTGGAGGGAATTATGTAGAAGGAGTAACAGTGCGTCTGTATCCGCGCCGCGCGTGCATTCGTTCGGAGTAAATGCAATCAGGTAAATGACGGCTGTAGCCGCATGGTTTGTGCGCCATTATTCCACATTGGAATGTTGAAGGCACTGGCGGATGGAAAATGAGATACAAAACGAATGTAAAACAGAAAACACTTTTTAAGAAAAAAAATTTGGGGGGTGGGTGAAATTGAGAGAGTGGGTGGTTGGGGGTGGGGGGGAGCCAGACTTACCTTTGTAAATGATCTTGTTGAGTGCACTTGTCACGATGCGAAACTCAGGGTTGGGGATTTCACCCACCTGAAAAAATTAGAAAAAACAAATTACGTTTTTTTTTTTTTTTTTTTTTAGTCAAACTGCAATTTGCAAGGCAAAGTATGACGTTAGAGATAATTTGCACGGCGTTTCGTGGGTAATGTCTGCCGTCATGAACGAATGTAAAAAATGGTTTCGTTAAAAAAATCGTAGCAATTGTTAAATGTGGATAAATCTAGAGCTAGGTGCATTACCTAATTTTTGGTAACTAGTACCGTTACAGTTACACACAAAAATTTAAATACGTAGTTATCATTGTCGTTTTAACCGTAAAATATGTACAATTGAATCCCGTTACAACGAAACGCAGGAGACGGGAAAGTTTGTTAGATATAACGGGTTTTCTTTGTATCAGATCTCCGATATAACGAAATTGTTCGTTATGTCGAGTTTTCCTCGTTATATCGAAATTTTTTTGTTGTAACGATTTGAAAATTTACAAATACATTTTTTGTGCCAGTCTGATTTCCTAAATTATTTATTCACATCAGGTAAAATCTTTAAAACTTAACTTGAACAAGAAATGCGAGGAATGTGCGCTTGGCTTTGCTGCAAGACGCCTAGGGATGGTGAAGGGGGTGTTCAGAAGAGAGGTAGAATATCAAATATGCTGGAATAATTTGTTGTTATTGCAAGAGATATCATTAATAATTCAATAATTATTTCATGAAAAATACATGTTTAAAGAGTAACAGTTGCGGCGAATTTGATTTTCCCAACGGTTTATGTTCTCCCTCCCTCCCTCTCCTCGTCTGACTGAATTTTTGGGTTATTAGAAACAGTTTATCTTTCACAATTAACTTTGTGAAGGAGGGAATTTCACTTGTCTTAATTAATTAGAGTAAATTAACCCTGCAATGCATACAAATCTAGCTCAGCAACCCGTGGCGCAGCGTTGGAGGAGAGGAATTGTGAAGTTGTTGATTACTAAGACTTTTGTAATTTTACACATCAATGACTTGATCCAGGCAAAAAAATTAGAAGATTTAATGAATGGAGGTTTTTAAAGGAGTCATAAAGATGTATATTAAAAAGTAGGTTTCTAACTGGTTATTATAATTTTTTGCAGTGTAGGCAAGAATAGATAAGAAGCAGAATGTTCAGCTGCCATTGAAAGATATCTGGTTTGCTATCTAGTGGCAGATGCTGAAAGTATAGGGGAAGTATTAGAAGTTTTTAAAAAAAATGGCAGCTAACTTTATTCCGTTGCAAATAACGAAATAAAGAAAATATTTCGTTATTTTTATGCTACAAGAATGTTAAATGTTTTATAACGTTAACTATAAATCTTTATGTAATAAAGACAACTTGTATTTGAAAACCTTTCGAAGCACCAAAGAAACAAAATCCTAGACTGAATTCAAAGAATAATTAAAACCACAAATCCTTTTGAAGGTGGAAACAGAAAATAAAAACCCTACAACAATGTCACAGCTGTAATTATTGCTGGAAAACGTTTCATATTAAGGAAAAATAAATTATAACCAATTAGAGTTTTCCTATTAAATATATAACACGCTTAATTTAAGAAACCTAAATCAAATTGAACGCAGCTAATATACAAAACAAAGTTTATGTAATATAAAATGAAGTTAAAAACATAACTCATCTCTATAAGCTCATTACTCACTCCTATCACATCTTTTTATTTACACTCCCTCATTACAAGCTTAAATACAACAAATGCAAATAGAAAAAAAATACTATATCTACAAAATTTATAGATCCATTAACTTCTTTAAATAAATAGATAAAAGCAGTAACCATAAAACCAAACACTATCAGATTTTCACAGAATAAATTCCATAACCAACAAAAAAGAAAAATGCTTGCAGCAAAGCAAAAGCAGACTGCAATGTCTTATTCTTTCAACTGATTGAACAAACAAAAGAGAAAAAAGTAAAATATTTATGAGTATTTATTAATTGTTAAAATTAAAGGGTTGCTAATTTTCAAACTTAAAAATTTTTTTGTTTTTTTAAATATTAAAAAAATTGTGGATTTATCCTTTGCGAAGGCCACAACATGGTTTTAGTTGTTTTTCACCATTAAACTGTTGCAAAGTTGGCTAAAAACTTCAATAATGTTATTTAGCAACTATCTTAGCACACACATTTTTAAAAACTCTTAAAATTAAAGAGTAAAAAAGAAAACATAAAACTAATTTTTGTCATTTTTTATTTTGGTCAAAAGTTTAAAGAATGGTTTGTGGCTGCTTTTTTGATCATTTAGAGACCATTGAAAAAGATACTTCTAATCACACAAATTTTCTCTAACTTTATGACATAATAAAAACATTGTTTTACTTTAATTCCATGAAATTTAAGGCCAACAAATTAACAGGAAGTGTCAATTTTACCACTTAGAAATTTGGTTAAAGTGGCCGAATTCACCCTCCAATGGTATGGGTGTACTTGAAGCATTGTATTGCATTACATTGTATTCAAACATTTTGGTATTTAATCAAGAATTATAGAATCCAACTTAATTCTATTAAAAAATTGGTTTATAATGACAACTACTTTTTGAATACCAAACCTAATTTTTTAAGTACGATTTTTTTACAATGTTTACACACAACATCACAAAATCAACCATAGCTTCAACAAAAATTTACATTTTGAGAAATTTTATTTTTTTTTAATTTATAGCCAAATGAGTAGTGAATCCAATAATTCAAAAACCACAACAATGTTGGCTTCTCACAAGTGCAAGAAGTATTCAAATAACTAGTTACAATAAAAGTTGTAACTGTCATAATCCTGAGTCAACAATCCCAATGTTTCAAAATTCATAAGTTTTCTACTATCAAAAGTTACGACAAGAAGTAAAGTTTAAGTTTGCCAGCAACTACGCACTTTGTCAAAACAACGCAAAATCAACAAGAAAATAAAACTAACAGCAATAGCCCGACAAAACGTGAACTTTCACGTGGTTTACAATAGAAACAATAGTAAAAAAAAAGACGTCTTCTTGCGCCATCTAATCCGCGCCCCAAGAAGCGATTCCCAGCACGAGATCAATTTACGAAAAAATGGCGCGACCTGAAATTTAATTGCGAGCCGCTAGCCATTGTCCAGTCTCCAATCACGACCAAAGTAGCGACGCAGGTGGCGCTCTTAAGGCGCGGATTAACAGTTTGGTCGCGCGCAAAGCCTCACTTGACTCGCGACTAACTGACGCCATATTGACACAAATGGAATTAGCTTCGCCCCACCCCCGCCTGGTGGCGCTCCGGGGGAGATGGAGAGTAGTTGCACTGCAGGCGGCGCTGGCAACTCGTTTGCGCGGCTTTAATTTCCGGAGGTGGTAGATGAAGATGAGGATGGTGGGTATCGAAATTTGCTCCGGTCCGAACCGGCGTGTTCGTGGGTCAATAAGAGAAGTTAATTGAATTGCGGGAAAAATCAACTCACCTGGATTAGGAGTGCGATGCCAACGAGTCCTTGCACTTTGTATTTGGCTTCGGAAATGTTCCTGTACAAGTCGGAGTTGAAGCCGAACAGTTGCACCTGGTGGCAATGAGATGAAATGTAAAGATGAGTAATTGGTTGGGGATGGGGAGAGTTTGATTTGGGGGAAAATGGGAATTGTCAATTATGTGCACATTGCATACGGTAAGAAAAAGTGAAAAGTTTGAGTTGGTGTTTAATGAGATGATTGTTGCGATTTTTAATGGTGGTTGGGATAATGTAAACAATAAGGTTCGAGAGGTTTGACAAACTCAAAATCAATTGACGAAATTTTCAAGTTTTCAGATTTTTTTTTAGAATTTTATAGTTTTGTGGAGATTTATCAAATTTTAGAAGATTTGTAGAGATTTGTAGAGAATTTTAAAGATTTCTAGAGATTTACAAAGATTTGAAAAAAAATTTAGAGATTTCTTAAAGTTTAATTTACTTAACGTTTGTAAGCAATTGTGTCTGGTGGCGCCAGTTGTAAACACATTTAGAAACTTAAAAAGATTTGTTGGGATATGTAACGATTTGTTGGCATTTATTAAGATTTTTAGAAGTTTTTGGAGATTTGTAAGATTTGAGATTTTTTTTAGAAGATTTGCAGATTTATATAGATTTTTACAGATTTTTTTTACCCTGTCGACGAAATTTTTGGGTTTGTCCGACTCCTCCAAATAAGGTTACATTTACATGTTACATTGTAGCAATCAGTTAACTAAATAAAATCATGGTGTAAAAATGGTTGAATTTGTGTTCTATGGAAATTATCTTCCAACTAGGACTAAACAGAAGGTGTTGAGGTTATTTCAACTGATTAACACATTTCTAGTATTATTGGA
The DNA here is from genome assembly GCA_034695745.1 of Geophilus truncorum. NCBI lineage: Eukaryota > Metazoa > Arthropoda > Chilopoda > Geophilomorpha > Geophilidae > Geophilus > Geophilus truncorum. Next base: position 22,416 of record JAQFZP010000728.1, on the reverse strand, counting down.
TTGTTTGAATAGTGGAAAAATGGTGAATTTGTATCCAACAATGCACTTTAAAATTCTTAAGTTAACCTTTGCTGGATCCTACTACCCCGCCTTCTCAATACTGTTGAAATATTTATTAAATTTTATTGATTTTTTTTTAAGTTAAATTTTTTAATATTTTATAATTCAAAATTTGTTTATATTAAAAAAACTCGTGCAAGTTTTATGGTCTATGGATGGTACTTGCATTTGTCAGAATCTGTTTCAGTAATAATTTATACAGTATATTGTATTTTCTCAAATAGCGCACTTGTGGCCTATTTCCAAAAATTATCTTAAAATATTTAGTGCATATTTTAGTACTGTATGCTTTAATATGTGTTTATCAGAGGACAATTGATGTAATTGATTCTTTTAAATGTGACAACTCCGGTATGTTAGATAATATGTTGCTTTTGGAATAATGACATGACAATCAAACAAACCTCTAGAAATGAAATTCGATGCAAAACAATATAAATTAATCTCAAATGTAAATATAGGTTTAGAAAGATATAAAAAAAGAAAAACTGAAAATCGGAAAATTTTAATTAAAAAAAATTTTTTTTTTGATAAAATTTTTTGATTTTCAGTTTTTCAAGTGTTTTCAAGAATTGTTGTTAAAAGCATCAAATAAAATGACTGTTGCTTAGGTTTTCTACCTCTGCAGGGAAGGAGTATCCATTCAGCGTATGTTCGGAACCGTGATTATCGAGGGTTCCGTAGTGGATGTGTAGTTCCTCGAATTGATATCGGTAACTCAAAGGTCCACCAGTAACATTGACTCGATGACGCGAGTTGTTATCCGCTCGAAATACTACCGAATGTCCAGTGTTCGTGATGTTGCCGCTCACCTTCAAAAATCAACAAAAATTCAACTTAACTTAAGAAAAACTGTGTTCACATTTTGTAGTTATTTAAGTCTCATTTATTGCACAAAATGATGTCTCTGTAATATAAGAACACAATCATCTTACTTTTAAATAGATTTCTTGAAGTTTAAATTATATGTATAAAAATAAGCTTGAAAATCAATTTGATGTTTACATTGAAATAATGTGGAAAGAGAGTCAATACTCATTTTTTTAAAAGACGAAAATGGTGTGTAAACAATATTGAGAAGATATAGTGTTTGTTTTGTATATATTTCTCCAAGTATATCCCAATGATTTTAAACGTAACTGATAAATTGCAGTTTTTATAAATTAGCTTTTAATCTAGAAAACGTCAAACACGCATTGCTTTGAGACATCAGACACACCATTGGACTTTATTTTGTCTTTGTTTAATACTCGTGCAAATAACTTCCTCCATCTTTGCTTTCTCGCCACGTCTCTCCACCAGAAAAAAAAAACTGACACAGCGTTACGTCACCTCGCGTCACTTTTCCCATCCTTAACTCTCAACCCTTTGATAATCTCCCATTTCCTGCAGACTCAGTTTCTTTTTACACCTCGCAGCATCCAGTTGCCATGACAACCTTCGACCCCGTCCTCATCAATTGTGACGAAAAATGGACGCCCGAGGCGAAGACGCTCATCCTAATTAGTCAACTGGTTTGGCGAGACGCCAACACGAGAAAGCGAGGGAGGGACCACGAACAAGGAAAAGGCCTTAACGCATGCTCCGTGTCTCCTGCGCTGCCCTTGTACATCGGCGTTCCCCTTTGCCTCGTTTATGTGCGGGGATGAAAAAATGGGTAATTAAGACTCCCTGGGTACAACAAAAATGACGGAAAAAACGGCTTAATTACCATTAGTCAGAAAAAAGCAACTCCGGCACCCCTCCAAGTCAAGCTCGTAATTGATAATTAGCCCTAGGGTCTCGCAGGACGAGCCGCCTAACGAGCTCTACATCCACTTCCGGTGTGCTTTTCATTTTGGTTAAGAAAGGGGGAAGTAAGGGATGATAAACCGCACTGACACCGCATTTGTACTTGGGTTTTTGGTTGGTGTTTACTGTTTATGCTTGATAATGGGTTAATGTGATTTTTCTTTAGAGTTTGTTCAAGTTGAAGTGGAAATTGAGTTTTTGAGGTTTAATTGTGATCTTAGGATTTAAAAAGATGAATGAGATTTACAAGATTTTGAGTTTTTTGTTTATAGATTTTGAGGATTTTTTTTAGCTATTTATAAAGATTTTCAGTGATTTTTGGTGATTTTGAGTGATTTTTGGTGATTTTGAGAGATTTATAGAAATTCTTTTAGAGATTCACAGAGATTTACAGAGATGTTTCAAAGTTTGTATTTTCTTTATTTTTGGTAATTTATAGATGACTTGGTTGTGACTGATCCCAAACAACATTTCCATGTCTATCAATTCTGAAGAATCCAATAACATCAGTCAGTTAGGGTCCAAGGAACTCTGTTAGGTGCACAATAAACCTACCTCGTGACAAAACTTATCAAGGTGCTTTTGTAAAATTTTATTACCAGATATCTTTGAAAGTTATCTTTCATCAAGTCTTTCAGAGGAGGAAATGGCTGTAGCCATTGATAGTCATTCAATCTATTAAAAAGAATCAATAGAAAAGCTATCATAGGTTATTCAGATTTCTACAGTGGCAAATTTGACATCACACTTTAGAAAACTTGTCAAGTGTAATGTAGTGTAGTAGAAGTGTGTAGTGAAAACGTATTGAGAGCCTCAAACTCAACCTACAGGTCTCAACTACACAGGGAATTGCAATGTGTTTGGGAAATGATCACTAATCACAGGTTGTTTTCCCTAGAGTTGCTAATGAGCAGCATGTGTATAGTACTTTGGCTGCAACACTGACTACTAACAAGTAAATAAAGATAGATAGGTAGAAGCACGAGCAAAATAAGTAAAGTTTTTACTGTGGCAGCCATGTTGCATAAATTTCTTGTCAACTAAACAATCCTGACAAACAAATACTTGCCCGTAAGAATGGATAAGAGTGGATATGACAAGGTTAGATTCTATGATATTCTCATTTATACATTTACACATCTAACATTTTGTTACGCTTCGTAATAGAAATTGACCATTTACGTTGGGATCTCACTTGGCAGAAACTTCTGCCGCGATTTTGGTCATTTCTTACATCCAAGCCAATATTTTTTTCTATTGAGCCAACGGATAAAAAGAAGCCATTTCTATTTTTCCATTAAACCATCTAGAAAAATCAGCTGTTAGTCAATTGCAGTATTTCTTTTCTGCACATGTCAACTGATTTTATTTTCAGTCACGTGAGAACCAAACATTAAAAATATTTTTTATGGTTTATTTCAAACAAGTTTCGGATACTTCGAAGTCTTCATAACAAGATTAGTGGAAAAGCTTTTCAATTTTTCCGCGTTACGAGATCATCTTCGGTCTCCGAAGACTTATTGCAGTGAATGAAGCAATTCAGACAACATTAGAATTCAAATTGTATACATACTGCATCTCCTTCATCCATTTTTAAAAAACAAAATTACATCCTTTTCCCCTCCAATTTCACAAACTCCCTTCTTAATGCTCTTTTTGTTTTTCTTTCTCATTCTTTTTTCATTTTACAACAAAAGGTAGAAGTGCTGGAATGAGTTTAGAGTTTGGAAACAGAAAGAATGTCATTTGCAAAGAGAAGGAAAAAAGTGCGCACAAATACATACAATTTGAATTTCGACGCAGGGGTGGCTTCAAGAAACTAAATATATTTAAAGGTCAAGTGAACCAAATTAGTATATTTATTATTAAAAATGAATACAGTCGAGTCCGCGAGTAACGACCTCGGTTATAACGACATTTCGCTTATAACGACATTTTTATTTTTTCCCACCTTAACTCAAGCAATAATAAATCATCCGGTTATAACGACATTTTTTGAGCTCGCGGACTCGACTGTATTTATTACAAACATTAATTTTGCACAGGAAGTAGTACAGTTGCCAACCGTATGGTACTACTTATTGTGTTAGTCTCAAAGTTCAGTTGTCGAAAGATTACCGTAACAAAACCAAAAGATTATTTTGTAGTATTAAAAACTATAAACATATTTGACTTAAAATCCACATTAACTTGTGATAATAAATTTAAACGAAAATTATAATAGAGATTTGTATTGTATGTGCTTTATCGTACGTAATATATCTGCAATATTTACAACATGTGTTTTCAATATTTTTCTTCATATTGGAATTGAAATTGGCACAAACTTCAATATTTATCTTGTTACTTGTTACCGTACTTGTTAGTTTAAGTTAAGGCAAATAAGTGTAAGAAAAATCACTTAAGATTGAACACTCTTCAAGGTTAAGTGACTTATTTCCTTAAAACTGGCTGTCACTAAGTCAAGGTGATCTTGATTAAGTTAAGTCCACAAATGTTGTAGACGTATTAAGTACAGTAACATATGCAATACAAATACCTATTGGTTCCAGCCCTATCGGACACTTACAGTTGCATTCACAAAGGCAAGTATTAGTTTTAAAGAAGTATGCTAATTGGTTTAACATAAACACATTCAATATAACACTCTGACACTCACTTTTGTAAATGAAACTTGAATAAATTTTTGCAATAAAAATATTCATTTTTAACAATAAACCACACCAAAATCAATCTCTGTTTCTTTCCCTGCACGTACTTTACCACTAAATCTAGCAAAGATCCGAATTGCAAATCGCAACCCAAATCCCGCCCGTCAACTCTCAACTCTTTTCCCTTAGTAGCTTAAAGAGAAAGAAAAATATTTTCCCCTTCAAAATCAGTGTCTATCAAAGTGGTATCGCGGTCCCCATTCCATTCCCCAAGTCGTCTCCGATCCAATTCACTTCACCTGTCCCGACGCTGAGTGATAATAAGCGTAATTAAGAAGAAGTGCGCGCGCCGGGTGCAAATCCCTCGCACGTGCAGATGGGAAAAAATGAGAAATGGAAAACGAAGTACTCGGCATGTCTCATTCGCTCAAATTTTCCTCCCATTGTTAGTTAACTGGAACGCGACAGCTGCGTTGTCAACTAACGACAGAGCGGCTCATAAATCAACGAGTGGTACGGCACTCGCGTTCGTCGACGTGGGTTAAATAAAAGCCAAAAATGGCGACGCCTTTAACAATGGCCAGCCATCCAATTATAAAGTGAATGGCGCATCGTGTGTTTACAGGGGGTTCAATGACGTCATTATGCAAACGATAAGCACCTTTGAATGTGGCTGTGTAATCGATAGGGGGAACAAAGGCGATTTAAGAACAACGGACGCTTTGCTTCATTAACAAAGCAGCGTGAGACTGATTGTGATGCGCTGGGAGAAGAAGATGCAACATGGAGAGAGAGCATTGTTGCAGTTGTGGGAAGAAGATGGCAGATGGCAGTTTGAAAAACTGGAGAGTTTTTGTTCTGGAATGAAGTGGGTGAGAAGAGTGTTATCAGTTAGTTTTACCAATTTTGTATGGGTTTTGTGTGGTTTTTTGAGAGGTTTTTGGTAGAGTTTTTAGATTTTTTGGGATTTACTAAATACATTTTTTTGGGTTGTTTAAGAGATTCAAGAGAGCTACAGATTTACTGTAATTTAGAAATTTATATTGGTTTTTTAAGATTTACTGGGAAGTTTAGTTGACATTTACATTTAGTGAAATTGTAGATTATAGGTTTATGGAGATGTGCAGATTAACTAAGATCTGTCAAGGTGCTGAGGTTTACAATGATTGCTGTTATTTATTGAAATTTACGGAAATTCGATTTAAAGAACAGATTTGGTCGTTCTTTCCCAGTTCGTTATATCGAGGTTCGACATGTACTGTGAATCGTCTGATGTCAACACTGAACTGTAATTGTAAAATTAGAAAATTTTTATATGCAAAAACGTTTTTGCGACCTCACCACTTTGAGAAACACCATGAAACGTATTGAAAGATTTATAATGTTTTCTTAAGATTAAAATCTTGTCATCTTCTAGAAGATTTTAATCTTCAATACACTGAATCAAGTGTATACTCAACTTTACTTTACCACACACACAGATGTCTACATGTTCAAAATGTTTCTTGTGACCTATGGTACACTTTAAAATGTAAAACACCTTTTCTTGGGTTTTAGGGTACTAAGTTCATTTGCATAGAGTAAAGCTGAGTTTACATATAAAGTTTAAAGGCAAAGATAAGTCTAAATCTTATTACTCGCAACAATGTACCTTAATTAGTAAGTAGTGAACGCGCATCACGAGAAGTGTTGTTACTCCAGCTATCACTAGACAGCGACACTGACGAAGGGAAATCAATCATGAGAAAGGGGAAAGGAGTTGATCAGTGCAGCTCAGCAACTACTAACGTTAAGCAAACATTACTAATTATTTCCTTTTTGCCGTAATGGATTTTCCCATGTCTTTGTTGCTGTAACTCGGCGGCACTTCTCGTGTGCGCGATCAGTATTAATATTCACTTAGCGGTGGTCCATATTGCATCATTAAGAATACTTCTCTCGTGAACTGTGAGATTAATCTTGTAGATCTTGGGTACCGGTAGCTTAAAACCCACGTTGTCAAAAAGATTATTTAAAATATAAATCATTAATTTTAATTTTGAAATTTTAAAAACTATACTGTCCTTTAAGAGACTAGGGGCCTAATTCTGAAAAGTGTCGCAAAATAAAGAGGTCGTTATTCTAACTCTGCTAATATTAAAAATAAAGATGTCGTAATTTTTTTAATGTTGGCTGAGTTAGAATAACGACATTTTTTTTTTATGAGAATCAGGCCTCAGGCCCCAGATAATGTAACTAAAATGATGCTATTATAAATTTTTAATTTCTTTATACGGTAAGTTTTAGTTAAATGACTCGAACGGGGATTGGTTTTGATGTTTGTTTTGCATATCTGATGAACATTACTTTCACAATTGAACCAATATTTATGAAGAAGAAAATGGCATTATAGAAATTCTTAAATAGAAATTAATTTCAGTACTGTAATCAAAAGATAACAATTCTGACTTAGTAGTTTGTTATCAAACTGCATCGGCTGTGAGGTTGATATCCAGACATAGTAATGTGCGACCAGCTCCCATACCCGGCCAAAAGTATGGGACCCAAACCCTACTAATCATTCCCCATGCTAAAAACTCTCTCTTATCCGGCCAGGTTTCATAACTGGCCAATGGCCTGGTGTTCGCAGAGTATAAAAAACACCTTCATATCCGGCCAAAGAGTCATTTAGTGTTATCGCTCGCCTAACGACAGGCGCCATTTTCACAATTGCTGATATGATGTCATTCTAGCTTCTTAGTTTAAGCTTTTACTAAACGAAGAAGCTAGAATGCCATCGTATTATTAACAACAGGGAAAATAGCGCCCGTCATTAGGTGAACAAATGATCCAGAAAACAACAACTGAACTAAAAACTTTATCCATTAGAAAATATAATGGAAAGTTGATGAAAAATATGCATTTCACACACTGAAAAACAACTTTCACATAAGTTGTTTCACTAGAACTACTTTTTCAGAAAAAAACCCCACTTTCCCCAAAATCAAAATATAAATAGAAAATTGTTATAAAAATCAAGACAAATTTGACTTTCTATTACAATTTTCCATACCATCTTTCAGATTTTGGAGAAATTCAACTTTCTACAGCAGTTTTCTAATAAATTTTCTATTGGAAAAAATTCTAATTAACGCAGTGTAATGAACTTGTACTGATATCGCATACAGTACTGGAAGTCAAAGAAGTTCTTTAACTGCTAACAAATAAGCACAGAGCAATGCATATGAACCCACCAATCACATTTGCATTTTCCATTTGTATCTTGCATTTGCTCAACGCGCATGCGCAATAGTGTAGATTCAACTAATTCTTACACACGGGACAAGAAGCTGTTTTCGGAGACCAGTTGTTTAAACTATAACTAAAAACTATTCTTTCAAGTATTGAAACAATTGTCTTTATTGGTTAAGCATTAACTTTAGGATTTACGACTACTGGAGAATTCATTTATCACTAATCTGGAGTGTGGATTCGACTTTAGGTTACACCAGCAGCCAAAAGATGGTGTGTTTGCCATGGTATTACTCACTTTGTGTTTGTCCAGGTGAACAAAACGGAGAAAGGGCTCGAACAGGAGTTTGGAGGGATCCACATTGACAGGAGACTGTCGCTTGCCCTTGCTGCACATGCTCCAATCGGGGTTGATGAGACCCCAGAATGCTGGACCTGTAATGACAACAACAACAATCAATCAAGATGAAACGCGTTCCAATCACACTTAAGAGAGAAAGAGCGCGCGACGCCATCAGCATCCATCCATCATCTTGCCAAAAAGAGGCAGATAGAAGGAGACACTTCATAAAAGAAACGCTAACGACGAATGGGGTCGGTCGAAGTTGAAACACTGGCAGTGACTTGGGGGAGAAAGAGAAACGCAACATCAGCACTGCAAGGGCTTTTTCAGTGGTTATGGCTCTTATATAAATTTAACATTTTTTAAGCGTATTTTATCAGAACAGCGAAAGAAAATTAGAGCATATGACAAGGATTTCTTTTTTACAACATAGTACAGTAGAACCCCGATGTAACGTCCTCTGATGTAACGTGAACCCCTCTGTAGCGTCATTTTTCAGCCGGTCTAACGAATGACGTTACATCGGGGTTCCACTGTATATGATTTTCCCATGAATACAACAATAAAATTAATTAAAATAAACAACAAAAACAATTGTTGATTACATGTCCACTGCATTCCTTGACTACATGTGCTCTTTCATGTGTTGTGCGCTTTCTCACCACAAACTAATCAATGTATGAAGGTAAACATTAACATGTTAAAATGTACAGACCTAAAACAAAAAACCTGCTCAAAGTCTTAATATTTTTACATATGTAATTTTCAGTATAACTAGAAAATGTTTTTCGTAAACTCTAAATATCAATTTCCAAAACTAACATTTGTGCAAATCCCAGAATCTGCTCGTAACACGGCGTATGTTTAGATTTCAACTTTCTAATTGAAAACTGTGCTTTATCTTTAATGGCTGGAAAGATAGAAAACAAACTCTTGAAAGAGGAGACCAAAGGTCAACTTAGTACAAGTCATTTCAACTGGTCGAGAAATATCTCATCGCCAGATGTCAGGCAGGGTAACTGACATTCACAATGTCAACACGGTTGTAATAATTCAAGAACACATAATCTTACAATTTTTGATCTGAACAAAATAAAATTTAGTTTTCAATTTTATCCACTAGGGGCTCAAGTACTCATCATTATGTTATGACCACATAAATTAATACACATGAATTACAACCATCTAAGGACAGTCATTACCCACTTTCACATAATGCACGGTAATTACAGTACATCAAACCCATCACCAGAGGTCTCAAGTGTATTTTTTATTATGTATTTTTTATTACATTATTGGCGAAAACAGTGGCACAATTTTAAAATTTTATCTGGTCACGACCAGTTCCAATTACATGGCAGTAATGTTGTGACCTTCGGTTGCCAACACGCAAAGACATATATCATTCAACACAACACCGTTATCTTATACTTTAACAGAATGGTGAGATCTTTTCTCGGCCTTTGCTTTTAGTTCACCTTCAGGTTTAGCATTGTTTGACAGGTTAGAGGTTCCTTTGAAAAAATTTTAATTCACTTATGTTGCCCAACCTGTTTGGTTAAGTAGGTGCACGAATTAGAGAATGTATACTATAGGTGCAATTTCAATTGTTTTTGTTGATTGAGTAAGTTCATCAAATTGATGTTTTAAAACATAAGTTTAGTTAGCACAATTGAACTGGAAATAACTACAATCAATTGTTTTGATGTTAAAATGACATTGTAGGCCACGCTATCATCCAATAATCTTGTTTGACGTTGAAAAACTGTTTCATCTATTTTTCACATTCCAGTTCAGTTATGATTATACTCTAAGAAACAGCCGTTATCTTAAATATTAGAATGCCTCTGCGCTTCTCTAAGCACACCATTCCATCTTTTATTAATCCTTCAAATTTATCACTCCCAATTCCACCAACGGCAAACATAAAATCCGTCACAATTAAACGAAAAAAGTAGTCCCGGCAAACGGCAATAAGAGTAATTTATGTAAACGACAGAAAGAAACGATTACGCAGTGCCCAGCTGGCATCGGACCCTTCAGCACATGCCAAAAACCGGCCCTCGTAAAAGCCGAAGCGTCACAGTTAAACCCCTTCTCCTTGATCTCCGAATCGATTCGCCATCGGAGCAAAGCTGACATCTATCCAAAGTGATGACGCCCACGTCATCGTTCGGTCACATCGGCTCCCAGGAGTCATCAGCACAGCGGAAGACGAATGTCAGGCGGCCAGTGACCGGTGTGTCCAGTTTTACACTCCTCTTTAAAAAGATTCACGTCACTCTTAAAAAGCAGGACAAAGGTGAAAAAAGCACTCGGTGCCCTCCACACGTGATCCGCGTGTAGGATGAACGACATCTGGTGACGACTGATAAAATTTCAGCGAGGCTTAAATCTTTTAAGTCCAGGTTTAAGTGGATTTTGGGATCGGACAACATTCCCGCGTTCGAGAACTGGGAAGAGGGATGTTGGGAAATCAAGCTCCTCTGGCATTGACGTAAATGCGATACGGGGTATTGTTGAGAGACGTGCTGCTAATTCCCTTAACAGGCAATTAAATATTCATCGCGCACTTGAGGGAGAAAAAGGCGACGCCCCGGGGGGAGGAGGGGAGAAGGGGAGATGAGAAGGATGTTTGCCGTGAGGGCGGATGCGATGATTCAGATGCGGGAGGATTATTAAAAAATAAAATTTAAAAAAAAAAAGATGGGAAAGAGATTTTTTTGTTTGTCTTTGTTTCTGGAAATAATAGAAGAATGTTAGGAAGGATCAATATGTAGATGAAGGTGAAGGAAGTCAGGATGTTTGTTATAGAGAGGTGCAGGCAGATGCTAGATCGATCGAAGGAAAGGTGCGATGTTGGGTCTCGGTATAGTAAAGTGCAAGGAATGGATATATTATTAAGGGGTGTTGGGGAGGACGAAAGGTGGTGTGTAGTGTTTTCTTGGATTGCTGGTATCTTGGATTAAAGTGAAGTTAGTTTGGAGAAAGACAGAGAGTGTTTATAAATTACGTTACGATTGGTTACAGTAAGAGGAAAGGGTTTTGCCAAGAGTGATGTTTGTGCTTGATCTATGGCAAATTAACTTGAATGCAAACATTTTTTTCTTATTTAAAACTTTAACAAAAATGTTATTTGTGGATAAAACATGGAAAATGTATACATACTGTACACTTATTTTGCAAAGTCAACTTATTGTCGTGAAATACCGGTAGCCATAATTTGCATCTTTTTAAAAGTATTTTGTAATTTTTTTTTTTTTTTATTTATTTATTTATTTATTTTTTTTTTTAGTTTTAGTATTACTAAAATAATGTTAAATTAATTCTGAAACTTGTTCATGTATGTGTGCCCAATCAGAAAAGTACGTATTGTATTAGCGTGCAGGTATAGTAATTGTATTTCGCGCGCATTACTAGAGAAAATACGATATCCACATAAAGTAAATTGCCAATCTCAAGCTTGATTTTTTTCTTCTCTGGGGTCAAGGGATTGGTCAGTTAATGACAATCCCAGTTAGTGACTGAATTAAGGTAGGGTCCATAAATAGTTTATTGTAGCAAAGCATGACATAATTTGTGTATGTTCCCATAAAGCATTTCTTCACATATTAAGTGGCTCTCGAATAGACGCCGCACTGTTATATAAGCCATGAGTGACTTTGCTATATTGGGTGCGTTTAAAAACTGATCAGCTAGTGGTGGTAGATTATCTACTGCTGTAAACACATCCATTGAGATGAATTGTGCAAGAATGATAAAGACTGAAATTTTGAATTCATTCGATGTAATGAGAATTTTATTATAATTCGGTTCATTGTAGTGGGGTTTTGCTTGTAATAAATTTCCATCAATATTTTGCTATTTTCTGAAACATGTTATATGTCATGTCTCATCACGCCCATGTAACTTAATTCTGAAATTACTTTATGTAGGATGTTATTTTAGCTGTTCTCCCATTTTATGGCATTATGGCATGTTAGCCAATGTAGCTATGGGTTACACTATACTAGCTACAATTTACTTGTGGGTAATGTATTTAGAATAAGTTTACACTTAATTAAATAAAAAACTTAATTAAAATTAAACTGGAATCAAATATATTTTGATATTTCATTGATTATTAACCTCATTTTTTTGTCATCCTAAATAACTAGATGCACACATGTGATTATGTTTCTAAGGACAACAGCCATAATCCATAATTTCTTAACTGTTTTTTTTTTCAATATCAATATCTAACAAAATAGCAAGTTGATGTATGTGCACCCACAATCATTTTTGAAACAATCTAGCTATACAGCCTAGAGGCAATGCATGCAAGATTGATGTCAAATGATGTTCATTACACTGTTTTCTCAAGCATTGTCTTCAAACAGTAACTTTTGAAGGGGGTAAACAATGGAAAGGCAAATTTGTGTTTACACGAGCTGCAGGCTATCATCTTGCATAAACCTGCTTGACCCATCTTCTGATTTGAATACGTGCGGTTGCAACCGAAGTAGCCAACCATTCAATTTTACTGCCGGGTAGTTATATTAACTAAGCCAACTCTCAAAGGTTGCCCCTTCAGATTCACTGATGGAATGAAACTGCCATAGCAAAAATGGACTGGAATCAGAAAAGAGCTTAGACAATTGTTAGATATAGATTTTCTAATTAACGATACAGATTTCACAGAAGAAGGGGAAAAAATAAGTGGAATTTAAGGTTGCCAGTGACTATTAGAGTGAAATGTCATGTGACAAGAGATTATAGGTCAAGTAAATCGAATTGGTTTTATAATTAAAACTGAATCGACATATCGCACACTAATTAAGCGACGTTAGATGATGTCTTAACTCCTTAAATTTTGTGACAAAAGCAATTGTTTGTCACTAGAAAATGGGAGTGAGATGACAGTAGTGGACTGGGTCTAAAATTTATACCGGGAAAAGAGGCTCATTCGTGTAAAAGGGTCCACTCAAAACGGTCAAAATGGAAAATGGTATAATCCGATTCAAGCACAGCCCATATACCTTAGCTCAGATCTTGGGTTTTCGAAACTTTATGGATTGTGCATGCCTATGACATATTTACTTCAGTATCTCAATCTACTCCCTTTTAAAGGTCAAACTAGTTCATAATAAATTGATTTAACCTTTAACCTTTAAAGTAACGTGAAAACAAGACGGCAAACATGAACTTATTTGGTACAAGATACACAACTTGATTCAGTCATGTCCACTTGTAAGAGCAGTCCTCTTATTAAAGCTGATTTCAAAATTCCCAGTTTTTTCGCTTATGTTTATAATGTTAACATCGTCTGCTTGTAAGAACCTCGGATGTAAGGACTGACAAATCTGAAGTTGTTAGAAAATTGTAATAGAAAGTCAAACTTTGTCTTGATTTTTATAACAATTTTCGATTTATATTCTGGAAAATGCTAGAAAAGTAGTTGTAGTAGAGACAACTTTACATAAAAAAAAATACAAAACAACATGTCGTCAAGTTACATCAAGTCAACTTTAGTAGATTGGGGGAAACCCTTCTCAACCCTTTTTCCGTCGTTTTGTCGTAGCGAGTTTTTCGCTTTAAGCCGTTTTGTTGTAGCAACATTCTCTGCAGCGGAAACACGGGCGCGACGTGATGTTTTCATCTGTGATTCACCAACATCCAACACATGCAACGAAGACGTGCGTCTGTTTTCACACCTGTAACGTAATCACTAATTAATTGCGTGACTCGACTAAAGCAGAGCAACTGTATCATTCAAGATGACGTGTTGCTAGTGGGGACTCGGGGCGCCAGACGTCGATTCCCATGTGAGTGATCGGAACGGAAGTGGGGAGAGACGCGGGCAGGTGAATTATTATGGATGTGGAAGAAGCGGGCTTTATCAGTGCCCTCGAGAAGATGTCTACTTCTCCCAGAGGATGTCTTCCGGTTTCCCCGTCAAAGAACGAGTGGCGGCCATCGAAACCCAAGAGCCCAATTAAGCAACAAACGACGATTCGTGGGAAATTAAAACGCTCGCGGCCCCTGCTACATATCAATGGTGGTTTTCCACCAGCCCGAGGCACAAAAAGCTTTTTGACTACAATGATTCCAACAACGGGCTATTGTCGAAAGCTAAATTTTGCATTTCGCTTAATCTCGCTGGGGGAAATGGAAAAGTGAAAAATCGATTGCAGGTGTCTGCCATTAGACTGCTCAAGTCAAATTCTTGTATTAGATGCAAAGCGGTGAAGCGATAGATGCGTTCTTTGTGCGTCATGAACATATTTCCAAGTGCTGCGTATTCGAGCGGAAAATACTTCGACGAATGAGTCTCGTGCGTTCCATGTATAAAATTGAAAATATGTTTGCCACTTTTTCAGTTTTGTTTATATACTTTTATTTTTCTCGTCTGAAATGTGTGTTGGTAACCAGCTTAGATGGTATCGCGTACATAGTACAGTAATTTTGACAATTGTCCACGCCTCGCTTCGTGAAAAGGAAAACTTTATTTTTACTTCAACAAATCGATAATTTGGTGATTTTTGTGTTGTTGCAGTGAAGTTTTTCTTAGAATGACGAGTGGATTGTCACTTAAGGTTGCCAGTGGAAACATTGGTCATAGAATTCCTGTCTCATATATCATAGCGAAATCCGGGAACAAAGACAATAGTCAAATAAATGCCGGTCATGTCTTATCTCAAATTACGTTTATAGGGAATTTCATTAGCAGCTATACAAAGGTTGCTGTTGTGATTGTTGTTTAGATAATACATCAAATATATGTGGTTCTGCAAACACCTTTTGATGTTTGGCTAAATGGTCCAGTTTCTAAATCTGTTATTATTTTCATATGTGTATATCAAGTTTAAACTACTTCTTGTATTGTTTTCTCTGGAGTAGATTGAGAAAAGCAACTGTTCAGTAGGATAAAGTTTCTGTGGGGAAAAAATTTGAAGCGTTCAAGATCTTGGTTTTACAGTTTTTGTGGTTTTTGGAAAATAGTTTTTGTTTACATTTGTATATCAAAAACGATTTTCAAAATCAACAAAATCTTTAAAAGTTTTAAAGGTTTTGTTTATTTTGAAAATCGTTTTTGATGTACAAATTAGTGGCATTCAATATCTTGGTTGAACCAAGATATTGAATGCCACTAATGAATTAGTCTGAAGAAGTATTTATTCGGGAACTTTATTGACCAAGGGAAATGAATGAGGTGGGTTTCAGGAAAGGGCAATCCCTATCTGGCCAAAAGGAAAAGTTTTCTCACTTTCATACGTCTTTGTGTAAGTGTAAGTCTTTTCTAAGTTTAGTTTAGAACCAATGACTAACTAGAAATTACTTCAAATTGGAAGTAGTTCTTGCCTTATCCATGGTTTCAGTTACTCACGGTCAATCACGGTTTGAAAATAGCCATTAAGCCTCCGTTATAATACATTTGGTTTCACAAGATCACTATTATTATAAATGTTTAAAATTTCAATCCCCAAACCATGTCCCATTCTGGCACGAGGTGGCCTCGGGCTCGCGGAACTGGCGTTTACTAAACGAAGTTAAGGGCGAGAACAACATTAGACGCTTGGATGGATGATGTGAGCACCTTAATGCATCTGGGCGACAGACGCGTGACGAATGGCGTTGGAGGCGCCCGCAGCGACGACTCCATTATCGGCCGATAAATTGGGCGCACGGTGCTTCCTAATTGGCTGCTCAAGTCTCCGATCCGACTGACGCATGCGCACATATTTCACTTCACTTTAATCTCGGTAAAGTTTGCTCGCGATAATGGATGTCTTGAGTCGACATCGGCGACAATTGTCTTGTTTACACACTGCAAATGATCGATAAATCGACGATGCCGAAAGCGACGAATATAAAGTATGAATAAAAGAGAGAAAAGAAATCAATCGTTCAGTCGCTACTACAAAAAACAAACAGAAAAGAGGTCAAGGGTGCCGAACGCCTGTTGAATTTCATCATTTTTCCCGTGCCCTCTAGTGAGGCAAATTGAAATGAAAAATGAAAAAAATAATAAAAAAAACTGTCAATGAAAATACACCTTTTCATTTTGATTTCTTTTTATTCTTTTTGTGGGAAAAGGGGAAGAGAAAATTAAATTCCAATGCGAATCTATACGGGTTGTGATAGTGTTGTTCCCCAGACGGCGACGAAACGGGGAAAAAGACGCGAAAAGCTAAAGCAGCGATCTAGTGCTGGGAGAAGGCGATGCGTTGCGCTCGGTTGCGCACGCGCCAAGTAATCGACGCGACCGCGGAAAATCGGGCGACAAATCTCACCGAGTCAGGGCTGAGGAGACCGGGGAAGGGAAGAGAAGGGTGGGGTGACAGCGAGTTGGTGGAAGAAGTTAAGGAGATGTTGTTTTAATGAGGTTGATGCTAATTGGGCTTTGAGAGGATAGGGAGAAGTGAAGATTTAGGATTTTTTGGGATTTTGTGTGTTAAATTTGAAAGTGACTTAGATAGAATGTAACAGTCGAGTCCGCGAGTAACGACCTCGGTTATAACGACATTTTGCTTATAACGACATTTTTATTTTTTCCCACGGCCAAAACCCTACTCAAACAATTCTAAAATAATCCGGATGTAACGACATCGGATATAGGGTAAATCCGGTTATAGCGACATAAATATTTAGCCCTTGCAAGTGAAGAACCTGGTTATAACGTTAATATGTTTTTTTTGTGTATTTTTTTTTATTTATGAGAGATGTACCAACTAAACATACAATCCTTTTTTATTTTATTACTTATTAAACTTCAGAGGCAGCAAAATAAAGTTTAACTGTGAAATCGTTTATAGCGTCAAATTGACGTTATAAGCTGAGATAATCCACTTATAACGTCAAAATGACTTTGTAAGCGGAGTTGACTTTAACGACAATCGGTTATAACGACATTTTTTGGGCAGTCTCTTAAATGTCGTTACTCGCGGACTCGACTGTATTTGAGATATTTGAGAGAGTTTTTTTATTTTGAAATTTTTCAGTTTTTTGGAATTTTTTGAGATTTGTGAAAATTTTCTTGAGATTTTTGAGATTTTGTGTAATTTATTAAGATTTTCTTGAGTTTTTTAGATTTACGTGTAAATCTTAAGAAATAAATGAATAAAAAAAATCCCTAAATTTTAGACTTCTATTTATGGGATTTAAAATGATTTACAATGAGATTTAAACATTTTGAAATTTCGTAAAATCTCTCTAAACTGTGGTAAATTATTGCAAATCTCAACCAAATCTAAATTATTAATTTAAAATTTCTTTATAATTTAAATTATCAACATTTTATATCCAGTTTGTCAGATTTACAGTGATTTACTTGGATTTAGACTGATTTAAATCTCAGCACACACTATAGAATAATTATTAAACTAAAGATACCCATAAATCTCCATGAAAACAAACGTAAATCTCAATCAAAACGACTTAAAGCTGCCACAAAACAATTTAACTCTCAAAATCACGAATCCTCAATCCACCAATTGCATCTCCTTTAACCCCAACAAAAAATGAGTCAATATTCTCGAACGTGAATAAATTACATCGTACACTCATTAACCCTCTCATAACCCTTCCCACACGCACCAAAGTCGCAATTTGATTACGATCAACGGAAGTGGCCAATTACGTCATTTGTTCCAATCACTGACCTCGACTAATTGAAATTAAAACGGATTGCAACGCTATAGCGAGGGAAAAGTCAATTATGAGAAACGCCGCGGGCGGCCGAATTAAAACCCTCTTCCTGCCTCGTTTCTCCCTTTTAATTAAACAATATTTTGACGAAAAAGTCAATGACATCCGAAAATTAAAAAATGTAAAAAAAAAATTTTTATCATTATTAAAAAAATCTTTTGCTGATCAGATCAGTGTAAAAGAGCGAAGGACGTTTAAGGTCACCTGTGATTAGCTGATTGCTATGGCAGTACGCGACAAAATTTGACAATACAAGTATTACAAAACAACCAATAACACTAAAAAAAAAAAATAATAATCAAGAGTCAGAAAAATGTTCAAAAAATCTGTGAAAATCTCAAATCTTGGGTTAAAAAAAAAATTTAAAAAATCTCTTAAAAAGCTTTAAAATTTTTAAAATTTTTTTGTAATTTTTGGGAATCTTTAAATTCTCTGCAAATTTTTGCAAATCATTGCAACACTCAAATCGTTTTAGTAAAAAATATCTAAAGATCTCTGAAATTCTCTTACACTGCTAATAACTTCTGAAAAATATTTTTGTGAATCTTGGAAATCTCTAAAATCATTGCTAATCTTTTACACAAAATTCACAGATCTTTAAACAAAAATCATCATAAATTGCACAACTCTTGTTAACAGCATTTAAGTTTATCCCACGCAAACAAAAGAGTGAAGATGTCACAAAATGAGAAACCAGAATCAGAATTGTAACAAAATAATTCTCTTTTGCTTTTTTGTTTGCTCATTTATGAGCGATCTTTACTGCTATAGTCTATTGTTAAAATATTGATACTAATAACGATTTAAAAAATAAAATAAAAAATAACAAAAATTGTTATTTTTAGAAAATGGATAAAGTCACTATAAAATTGCTACCCTGCACTACTTTGTGGGAAATATAGTGACTCTATTAGCAATAGCAATCTCTATCGATAACGCGCTATAAATATTGATATCACTTTCAACACTGTCAATGAGATACAAGTGACATTTATTCTGACTAGTCGCATGTGCTTATTAGGGTCAGCCATATTGGTCAACCTTCTCCCTTTTACTGCACCATCTCAGTGAATCGACTGTACTCAACCTTAAAGACACTATATACAATCTTTAAAAATTATATACAATCAATTTGATCCAATAAGATCAAGGGACCACCAACAAAACAAAAATTAAAAGAAAGCCAACAAAGGCAAACAAAAATGAAATAAAAAATCCTGTCGAGAGCAGAAAGAGAAAGTAAAGAAGTGAGGAAAGAATAGGAGTTGGTTCTATTGGTTTCAATACAGGCACATCCACTTGTAGTGTACTAACAAGGAAAGTCACGTGACGACTATGAAGTTCATCCTTTTGAGAAATAATTTAGTCAAATTTAGGCAAACATTTTCAATAAATTACAACTTAAAATGATAAGATAACTTAAAAAGATAAAGATATGTGAAGCTGACATGTTTATACAAAAAAAAAATATTATTTTGAACAAACGTACCAAGTTTCAGATATTTTTATTTTAAAATAAAAAATTTAGAGATTATAAATTTGTCTACTGTACATAGACAAAAATAAATATATTAAAAGAATTTAATAATTCCGAATGGTTGCTATTTAACACCAAAGGGATTTCGTTTAGTGTTAAATAGCAACCATTCGGGATTATTAAATTCCTTTAATATATTTACTGCACCAAACCTCCGAAGTTCTTATTTCAAACAATACTCAAAGATAAAACTTGAGAATTAAAATTTGTACAAAATTAAGAACGAAGTCTAAAAATCAAGTCGGATACTCAATCTAGTTTCGTTTTGCCTTTGCTGATGGGTGTAAAAAAAGTGAATCTTTCTTTATAAAAAAAAGAAGAAACCCACGCCCGGAGCGATGAAATTGAATTTGGTGCGTGGGAGCTGAAATCAGCTCTGCTTGCGGAAGTCAGATGAGTTTCCGCCCAGTTTGAGCCACGGGGTGGAATCTTCAGCGGGCGGAAGTGATGGCACGAAATCGGTCTTTCTATCTGCTGAGATGAGGAGCGGGCGAAGCGAGATGCATTAAAGCGAAAAAGAAGAGAAAAAGTGGGGAAAATGGATCTCCACTTAATAATTCAGAGCGGGGAAACGATAAGGACGGCTCTCGGCATTGTATCCACGTCAGCAGCGTCTTAATTACTCGCTTCCCTTGTTTACGTGACGCGATGAAGTTGTAATCCGCCAGAACGCTTCGCTTCGCTTCTCCCGCACCTCAAATCTGCTTTAAGTTGTTAATCGAACAAATGACGCATCCGACGCATCGCCGAATTTCATTAACTCGTGACGTCGCTTTTCTTGGTGCCTCAATCGAAACCGGCGCGATCTTGTGTCTTTCGGTCCACCGCTCATGGTACCCAGAGGTCCCATACGTGGTTTCGTTCGAGCGTCCTTGCGACATTCCCTCGGGAGCTGCTGGACGCTCAAATCAGTGACGGTTTTTTGCCTCGTTTGAGAGCTCTTATTTCCGTGGGTTGTGATTGAGGTTATAGGGTCTGACCTCGTTGTACGGTAAATGTGTTGTTTATGAAGGTAATTGATACGCGGTACTTGAAAAAGTAACGTTTTTCTCGATTTACTGTAGAGGCACGCGTCTCTATAACATTCGTGGGTTATTTTCCCTGCGCATAAATTTCGGGGTTCTTTTATATCGGGGGTGCGTGTCTTAGTTTTCGTAAATTTTTTGTTGCTTAGTCGAAAGAAATTTAAGACTAAGTTATCTATTTGTGTTAAATTCAGCATTTTTTGTTGTCATTTCACACGTCGAAATATTATAAAAACATTCGCCAGCTCACACTTATTTATCAATTAAGCAAAGTCTATCATAGATTTTTTTTAATTTAAATTTAAACTAAATTTGTAGCTTGGAATAATTTACTCTGTCATGAAGTGACTACGGTAACTTAAAAGTTTTGTGAATGTCGATTTATTTTTTAGCTATAGAGTTAATTTTTCTATTGTCAAGAGTGAGTTTTGCTCCCCTTTTCCGTAAGTTGGACAACTAGATTGGTCATTTTGCACGTATACTTCTATGCTGCAACAATGAGTATTGACGTTCCAACAAACATTGTTGGAGTAAAGAAGAAGACACACACCAAACTGTGTTGTTTCACTGCGCCCATACAAAATTCAGCATCTGTTTGTTTGATCTCATTCTCAAGCAACATTTGACATCTCTTGGGATTGGCTGATGTAATCTTTCAATGCTGTTATAATCCCTACTTAGAAAGAATTTTTAATTGAGGATCTAAATCTTGTAGCACAGTCAATCCCATAATTCACATAGCATTTATGCTTAAGCTTATTTACATTACAAAACAAAGTCTACTTATAACAGAATTTAAAGTTTCAAACTGTTTTTTATGGCATGAAATATTTTATATGCCTGCCTGACTGGGCTTCATTATTGGTCATTCTTTACCAAATAATGACAAACTATTTTACACGCAATTCCTTCAAGAGAGGAAAAGACATCAACCAATAACAGACACTCAAGCCTCAACTCGAGTTAGATTATGCGATGGATCGATTCTCCATTTGTACGTTGCGTTGTTTTGTGACACGCTGCATTGAGTTTTTGATTCCTCAAAAACATTTATGTATCGAATTTTTGACGTTTTCAAGAACAGTGACTCACAATTCCCCGTTTGGAAAACCTCAAAGTGCTGAGAAACATCGATTTTTTTTTTTGAACTACCGTATGAAAATGGTGATAAACAGACTGCAAAATACCTTAGGGTTGTTATTTGGAAGAATGAAGGTGTGTCATGGAAGAACGTAACGAAACACAGTTTTTCATTCACTTTAAATGGCGAGGAAGGAGAAGAGCCAGTAATGAGATAAATGAAATCAAATTTACTTCAAAAATTAAATTTTACCTCGTCGAACGAAGAATTAAATCTTTTGAATTTTGATTACATTCTAAAATCACATTGCGTGTAGTTTAATTCTATATTTAGATGGATTTAAGTTGTAGAAGAGACGGTCATGTTCGCACTTTAAAATACTTGTACAGTATAAAGGAGCCATTTTCCACTTTATTTAGCAAAGTGCAAACTACAAATAGGTAGAAAAAATAAACACTCTTAAAGCATCAAACTACCTAATGAGGTAGGATTTTGTAAATTTAAATTTAAATATGTCTGCTGAAAGGTGGATTGATCATTTGGTAGTGAAAATTACATCTAAAGGTCAAGTGCACCGAACTGGTTTATTATTAAAAATTAATCTACTGTAAGTGTTGAAAACAGTAATTAATCGTCGGTAAATGATTTTTCGATGTGATTAAATTTGTGTAAAACAAAAGGGAAAATGAATGTCAAAAAGAAAATACATTATGGGAATTCTGAGTTTGTGATGCACGAAAACTCTGCTTAAGAGATTTTCAAGATTAAAATCCTGGATCTGTACATGAAAAACACCAAAAAGCATTGCAGGCAATTCATGTTACAGGGGCAGAAGACTTTGTAAAGTCACAAATTGCTGCAGCTTCCCTATTGACAAACAACTTTTAGCAATTTTTTTTCTTTTTTACAAAATGTAATGTGTCTAAAAATCATTTATGTTATGATGGTTTGTTTTATTTCAAGTGTTTTTCAATTGTTTATTATGTATAAGTGTTTAATTATTGATGTTG
>JAQFZP010000727.1:0-28025 GCA_034695745.1 Geophilus truncorum | reverse complement strand
ACGAATCGGACACCAGCGGCGATGGAAGAAATCGAGTTAGAAACAAACCACAAATACCGACCGATATGTCAGTGCGATGAGAAAGGTTTAACGTGTCGGTGTCCTGGAAAATCGGAATTTCAGCAGAGGATATCGTGGGAATCGTGGAATAAATGCAAGACAGTTTCGATCGTGTTGCTGGTTGTACTCGTTTGTGCCTGGTTCGTTGTTTACGTCACGTTGAGTCACTTGAAAACTCTTTAATGTGTGATTGAATGATATAATTGTGACTTTGATATCGATGAGTTTTTAATATATTTTTTAATGTTTTAAATTTGATAAGTTTGGGCAATAAATACTGTGATTTGATAAGTTTTATTTATTTTTGGAATGTATGACGTGCCATAGGATGTTGGGATTGGAGGTTTAGTTGTAGGATTTAACACTAGGTGGAGTTACCTAGTTGGGGTTAGTGATAAACTGTGATACACATTGTTTCATGATCATCAGATTTCAACTAAAATTTTATCTAGTGCTTTTGAAATGTATGACGTGCCATAGAATGTTTGGGATTGGAGGTTTAGTTGTAGGATTTACCAATAGGTGGAGCCACCTAGTTGAAGTTTAGTGAGAAACTGTGATACATTGTTTCATGATCATCAGACTTCAACTAAAATTTCATCTAGTGCCTTTCTTGAAATTTGTGGAACCATTGCATCTTCAGTTGGATATCCAACCGGAAACAGCAAAACAAGCTTTTCATTGTTGGGTCTTTGTAAAAAATTCTTGATTTTCGGTCCACAGTTGAGTGGTGTTGTTGTAACAGTAACCAAACCAGCATTCTAGCAAGAAAATAAGACCCATAAATAAAAGTTACTCTCAATTAGTGACTACCATCAAATAGTAGCCTTGTTAATAACTTACATGAATGGCTGTAACAAGAAATCCAGCAGAAATTCCTACAGATAATTCTTTGTAGTAAATAGTTTGTTTTGTATTGTCTTGTTTGATATCATAATCGTGTCTAAATAACAGTATCAAATAAGGTGCATCTGTGAGATAAGGCTTAATCCAGTTTGTTCTGAATTTTTCAAGATCCTTTGTCCATTGTTTTCCCATTCTTCTATTGTAGTTTATCTCTTCCTCTTCCTCTATGATTTCTCTGATTGTTTTTCTTATTTCTTCATTCTTCGATAAAACTACGTATGTCCACGGCTGCAAATTGGCACCGCTCGGGCAAGATCCTAAAATTATACTAAATTGTAAAATAGTGCAGCTAATCAGAAATTTAACACAAGTGAAGTCATCAAAATGGCTGCAGTTTTCTTCCCACTTCAGAAATTCAAGATGTTGAATCTTACAAGTTGCAGAACTAATTGTTACATCTAGCAAGAAGTAATTCTCACTAGCAAGAATTCTGTGACCTAATAGCCAATATTATAATTGTTTCTTGAAAGGGTTGAAACCCAAAAATTGTTTTGATCGGTCAGTTGTCCAAGCAGGATCTATCAAGTCTTAATAGAATAGACTTGTTTGAAAGACCTTCCAACCAAGCAAAAACATACTTTTTCCTCTTGATTGCTGAAAATTCTTGCTACAGTAGTAACAAGTAACAAATTTGGGAACTACAGCATTCAGACACAAACCACATTCCCAACTTAAGCCCTGAATAAAATTTCCCCAAATTGATACGAAACAATTGATATACTGAATTACAATATTCCCTAAAATTATTTTTGTTAGACTGTTAGTGCTCAATACAATGACAGATAATTGAATTCAAAGTTTGCATTATTGAAGTAGTGATAAAAGCTGCACTCATTTAGTTGGGTGAGTCCATTTTGTTTTAGACAGCTTATAGCAACATGTAACATGTGTCACTAATGTGTAATTTAAATGCATAATTATATATTTTTTAAAATTTTAGTATGACTTCAAAATGGCTACATACCTGCAGTTCTAATTATATTCTCAATAATTTCTTTTGGCACTGGTTCTGTGGATAATTGTCGACAAGACCGTCTTTGACAAATTTCTTCATAAAACTTCCTCGCTCTTTCTTTCATCTCAAATTCTGGAATCCTTTTAAAATCCAATGGTATAAAATCAACATTTTCTTCATCATCGTTAAGATGTTCCACATTTCCATGGCTTAAATTTCTTTCCTTGCTTCTAAAAACCTTTCCTCTTCTCAATAACCATTGAACACCAAATGCAACAACAATAGCACACAAGATTAAGTAAAGTACTGTATCTTGTTCTAGATGATTCTTGATGTAAAAATACACGCCTGGCAAGTCAACAAAATCCATTTTGATAGTTATTGCTCAATGAGATTGAGAACTAGACTTTGATAAACTGGATATCAGATATGGTGTTAGTGACCTCAATTAATTTTTGCAATTCCAAAAGTCAACATTAGATGTCACTGTTGTTTGACTCTTGCAAGTGGCAAATTCAAATTCAATTAAGCCTAATTGGAATTTTTATGAGGTAAGTGATTTTTACTATAAAAATTTGGTAAAAAAAAAAACTAAACAGGAAACATTAAAAGGCCAGTAGCCTAGGAGAATTTCTAACATAAAAGTTGTATAAATATATTATTAGACTATATAATATTGGAATGACAGATAATCAATGGAAAGCACTTGCAAAACAAGTTGTTGCTATTAGTATAATGCAATATTGTATGTATTAATAAATATAATAAGCTAATCTTAGAATTACAGGTGTAAGAAAACATTCTTGTATTCTAATATAACATGGTATTTTTAGTCTACTGTACAATGTCATATTATTTCATTAACTTCACCATTTTGTTTCTTAATAAAACACTTTCGCAAACTTACCACACACCAACTTAAGTATTAAATTTAAAAAAAAATGATGTAAAATAGTAATTTTACACAAAAAAAAAAAATCAAAATAATAATTTAAAAAATTTTCACATTGTATTTTTTTGTATTGGTTGATTCCATTAAATTAATATCGCATCACAATTAAATTTCCCTACATCTAAAAATATTTTTATCAATTTTTTACTTCCCCATTTCACCACCAGAAGTACTCATGTTTCCTATACGACATCAATCTGGTCACCATGGTTACATCAATGAAAACTAACCCATGCCTGTACCACAGTCTGGGGAAAAACCAAGAGCCATACAGTCTGGGATTACACAAGCACTCACATTGTTGGTTGACTTTCAAAACACGTGTGAATTGAGTTTAAGTTAATTAATTAATAACAACACAACATTTATTTTTACATCTTGACCAATACCATAATCAGCATTTTTAAAGGTAAGTTTTTGTTAATTAAATTTAGTTAAAAGTTAATTAGTTGGTGAGTAAAAATATTTAAACTGATTTAGAAGGTAGAAAATGTCTTCTAATTTGATTATTTCACACTGTCAGAT
This sequence comes from Geophilus truncorum, assembly GCA_034695745.1. Lineage (NCBI taxonomy): Eukaryota > Metazoa > Arthropoda > Chilopoda > Geophilomorpha > Geophilidae > Geophilus > Geophilus truncorum. The sequence continues at coordinate 24,627 of JAQFZP010000727.1, read as the reverse complement.
GTTAATTAAGTATAAAATGGCTGTTTGTTTAATGACAACAAGTTAACCTACATTCAGAGCTGTGCAGGAAAGCAAAGTTAAATATAATTAGTTAAGTAAATTATTGTAAATAAAATAAAATAAAAATTAAAATATACTTGCATAAGTTCATAATGAAATTTAAGTGTTTTAATATTAAGTGAAATAAAAATAAATTTTTTAAAAATAAATTTAAGCCTAATATTAAAATTCTAAACACCAAAATCAAAATTACTTATTATTATGTATTTAAAAAAATTAAATAACCAGTTAATAAACCAGAAAATCCCTTTGACTAAAAGTGTGTCAACTCTTTTACTTCTAGCACTTTGTGTTATTGATATGGTAACCATATCAACATCAACAACAGAGTACTCTATAAAAACATTATTGTCATCACTTAAACTTAGTCATCTGTGACTGTAACCAATTTCAAAGAGGAGAATAATAATAACAATAATTAATTCAGCTATGACAACTAACTAAATTGATTAAAATTAATTAATCCATGTATTGCAGTGAAGTGAAATGGAAGCATCCATTAGCATTAGTTTTCATGAACTTTGTATAGATTTTTCTCTTGTCAGTAAACTTATGTTACAAATAATACTATAACTTGGTTTTTAAGTTAGAATTATAAATTAAAGATTAAATGTAAAACTTTGAAGCTTTTATCTTTTATTTTTTTTTCTACTTTCGATAAGTTGTCGAAAGCGATTCGGTACCGTAACTAAACTAATGCAACCCTTGTTATGTCTGAATTAAACCATATAAATTATTCAGTATTTGTCTCTATGGAGTAAAATAAATTATTGCATTGAAACTGTAAATACCTGAAAGTCAATAACTACCAAGTGAGATAAACACTGAACTTAACTTAAATTGATATTCTCTGGATCACAAGTCTTTTATTGTTGGTTTTAAAATTAAACTTGTGTGTTTACAACTTTATTGATCTAGAAAACTACTTGCACAACATCATGCAATGAAGTAATTGGCAATTTAGAAAAAATATAAAAACATATATTATTTTTTTGAAAGTGAATGTCTAGTTTTGTACTGAATTGAACTGACCTTGGGTTAGTTCAACTACTGTAACAAGAAAACTGATCAATGTAATGAGGTCACAGTTCCAAAAAATCATTTATGTGGGGAAATTACTATAAAAAACCCCAACTTCCTTTACCAATGTTCCTCATTGAAAACCCACTTTGAAAAATCAATGACCCAATATAATAAGATTATAATGTAAACTAAAACATTAAAACAATAAGAGTTAAATATGGAAAAAGTAGTTTTTAGTTAAAACTGAAATAACACATGCTATACTTGTTTGTTTAGTCTTTAGTGTATTATTTTTAGATTGCTACAATGTCTAGAAAATGTCTTCAACTTTAGACAATTTAAAAACCTTAATTTTACATTGTAGCTGTTTAAATTTCCAGTGTATTTTTATTGACATTTTACGGCCTTTCACTGTGCAAAATGTTTGATTCAATAATACAGCACATACACAAAAAAAAAACATCCTTTCAGACATGTTGTTTACACTACTGTATAGTTAAAGCATTAAAACAGATGGAAAATTCCTCTAAATAAACGAGTTACGTTTAGCAGTTGTAATCAAACCATTTTTTATCTTCTTTTTTTAAACAAATTTAATCTTTTGATAAAATTTTTAACATAACTAAATATTTATTTACTAATAATTCATAATAAAAATGGTCTAACCATAAATTATTCGTCGCGTGATATTGCGGCAACTGTATTTGCAAAGGTCCAATTAAACTCGTTTGATTCGTATGACCTTTCACGCACACTAAAATAATGTCGATGATTTCCATTTATTCTCTTTTCCAGAACCCCAAGAACTTGACATGACAATCGTTTTGCTACCTTGAAACACTTTGCAATGGATTCTACAATGGCATCTCAGCACTCTGCGGTGCAGCCGAATCCCGGCCGAACCAGGGGAACGCCTTCGACTTTAATGTTGGCGTGTCAACAGGGAAACAGCGCCGAAGTTCGACGACTTTTAGAATCAAATGTAATTTTTTTTAATGTTGTTTGGTGTTCCTGGATTTGGTTGTTGTGGTATTTTAGGATTGGTTTTGCGAATTGATTTTTTAAAGATGCTGAAAATGCGCGTTTACAGCAGTTTGTGGGCTCGAGGGAAAACAACACTACGTCGTTTTCGCCAAACTATTGTAAAAATTGTGTTTTGATTAAGTGGATAATATGAACAGTATGTTTCTGTACTGTTCCGTCTTACATACAAATTCGACAGACAGACAGACAGACTAAAAAAAGGGACTGCCTGTACTTAAGTGTGTTTTCACTTAGACAATTATTAAAACTCACACGAGAAAAATTCTCGTAATTTCATGAAAAGCTGACAAAATTAATCATTTCCAGTTACATGAGTAGAGTTCAACAATGCGAAATTTTGTCAAACGTGAGATCAATGCTCGTGGTTCTAGAATCTAGATATTGGATCTTATAATGAGTTCTAGTCATGTGCAAGAAATTTTTCGTCTGATACCAAAATAAAACATTCAACAACAACTCGCATTAAAAACTCGTGAGAGTGAAAATACATGTGCGATTGTTTTGATTGAGTTTTTACTAGACTATGCTATAAAGTGCAAGCAAATATTTTTTCTTGCACAAGTTTGAAAACTAATCTAAGTGAAAATGCACCTTTAGAAAAATCTCTTAGATAAATGTTTACAATGATGAACACAGTTAAAATTACTGCACTTGAAATAATAAGCCGACTTTTTTTTCCAGCCTTCCCTTTCCACCGGAAGAGACAAAACTGGCAAAAGTGCTCTTCACTACTGTTCTGAAAACACCAGTTTAGCATGTGCTGACGAACTCTTATCGGTCGACCCCGAACTTGTAAACGCTGCTGACTCCGAAGGCTACACAGCTCTACATTTAGCCGTGATCAACGGCAATAAAATCCTCACCCGGTTCCTCATCTCCAAAAACGCAGACGTCAACGCCATCGACTACGAAAAGCATTCGCTCATCCATTGGGCAACAGGTGACGTCATTATTCTATAAGACACATTCAACCGTGATTTGTTTACCTAAAACTGTTTATGGATTAGTAGTTTTTATGCTCAATTAACCTATAAAATTAGAGATAGGCCGTTGAATGTGAGTCATTGGGAGCTGGTAATGATGTTTATTGATTCAGTTCCAGCTGTTGGAACTTCAGAATACCTATTAACCCATCAATTGGCCTACATATAGCAAAATGCGTGTGGGCGTTTGCCATAAATTGTGTTCTATGCTTGATAATTACATAACTACAATCGATTAAAAGTGTTCCAAATTAACACCACTAAGTGAAATAAGAAACTTTAATGATTGATATAAGCTGAGAACATCGTTCGATGAAGTTTCGAGTTAACGATGAAATCGTCGAAGAATGTCCTTGAGGATGACTTTCAAGGTCAAATTAGAGGTTATCAATGGAATACTGCAATGCCATGATTTTACCATAAGGATATTGGGAAATTTCCTGGTGGGCCCCAAGAAGGGGCGGATTTATCTGTATGTGCGCCAAGCACAGTATTGGGGCCCCAGCATTAAAAGGGGCCCTCAAAAGAAAACTTTCCCCATCTTAATAATTTTGAGTAAGTTCTTTTACAAGTTTACCCGGTAGAAATATTAGACCCAATTTGCCACTAAACATATCATTAACCATTTCTGATATAGTGGGGTTGGATCTGGTTTTTGGATCGCATGATCCAGACTTTTACTCCTCAATTATGAAAGTAGGGCACCGTAATAGTGGCATTAAAAATGGAACTCATTCTCGTGCAAAAGTCTAACTTCTCAGACCTCATTCTCATGACACGAAATGAACATCGATAATCATTAAATGATATAACATTGGCAATGAACGGCCTCATTTATTAAAAAAAAAATTCTGAAGTTTCTGTTAACGGAAGCACTTTAGCACAATTTAGGAAAAGCCACCCAAAATTAACTGTGAGTTTAAGGGGCAAAACAAGTTTGGTATTTCTGAGGAGCCATGCATATTTTTGCTTAACGCCATTTAGTTCTTTTCTGATTTATACACTTTTTCTTTTAGTCTGCGGCGAACTCGAATGTCTCGACCTCCTTATTGCGACCGGCGCAGACGCATCGACCCCTGACATGCACGGTGCATTCCCCGTCCACTACGCTGCCCAAATGTGCGGCCCGAAAAACGACATGGGCCACGACCCTAGCGTCGGCATGGAGGTACTAAAAAAACTCATCTCCCACAACGCTGACGTCCACGTCAGAGACCAAGATGGTCGCGAGCCGCTTTTATGGGCAGCTTCCGCAGGTATAAAAATAACCCTAAAAATAAAAATTAATGACATTTTAAAAATACATTTATTTTATGTTGCAGGAAGTAGTGACGCATTATTAGGCCTTGTTAATGCAGGAGCAAATGTAAAGAGCAAAGACAAAGATGGATTGACAGGTGAGAATTTTTTTTAGAGGTTTTGAGCATCCGGTCTGTGGAATTATTATGGATTTAGTTGCGTGGCAACGGTTGAACGAGTAAAGGGCAATGTATCTATCTCTTGTCGTGTTGTGGAAGTTTATGGGTTTTCTACCCACGTGAGGTGTAATAAGTAGTTTTGAATTATTTCTTGAGTGAAGTTGAGTTGAATAACCAGAAGCAGGATGTTTGTTGGATGACATGTCCACGCAAGGGAGTTATGGGAGTTTACGGCGTTGGTGAAATTAGACGTCAATAAAGATATAATGTAGAAGTTGTGTTAAAGTATAGGAAGTGATGCAAAGTTTTTAGTTTTTTATGTTTGTCTAAAACATGTAAGGGTTTTAGAAAGGTGTGAATAAGTTCAAAACATCAGTTTTTCTACTTTAATGTGAAAATTAATTAATGTTTACGATAAGTTTTTTCATAATAAATCAGTTCAGTGAGTTCAGTTGCACATTTTTCTCTAATCTGGTCTTTGTTTTTAGTACTGGTAATTAAGCAATAATGAGCCTCAACTGCAGTGCAGTTACAAGTGATATATACAGTTACTAAAATTAAACCAGAACTTGGACATTCATATCCGTTTGTTTTTTATTTTTGCCAAAATGGCAATGGTTACCTTGAAGTCCTAATGGAAAAATAGGGTCATTCCTCAACTTAGAAACTTTCCTAATAGCTCATTTTATAGTTCATAGCCATAAAAACACCCTCAAAAAATGCCATTTATAAAACAGCTTTGGCTTAACTCCACCTCTATTATTATAACCTTGGATGAAATTATGTTACCCAAAATAAACAATAGTTACATTTATTAATAAAAAAATCAATACAATTATTATTAAGCTAAAAAACCTCACTAAAACAACTGGGCAACACCCCATTTTCTTCTGTAGGTCTATTCCACTACAAAACTCCCTCTTTGTTTATTTCCACAACATTGCTTCGACTTATCGAAGAAACTTAACAAAAATACTAAAACTAAAAATTTTTTAAAATCCATTATTTCCTTTTTTAGCTCTGCACTGTGCAGCAAGTAGAGGCCATAATGAATGTCTAGAAACCTTACTAACATACTGTGGAATGGATGTGGACATAGAGGACAACAATGGCTGCACAGCGCTCTTCTACGCTGTAACTTTGGGCCATGCAGACTGCACTTCTCTTCTACTCAGAAACTCATCTAATCCCAACCATCAAGACCTTAAAGGCAGAACGTAAATAAAATAGTTTCTTCACTTAGAGAATGGAGTAAAAGGGAGGAGCTTAACAATTGTTAGCTCCGCCCTCCAAGATGGCGCTAATCCTAAATGACCAATTTTTAAATCAAAAATGCAATTTTATATTAGTAAGCATTCTAATAGTTGATAATTATTTGGCTTTACAAATACAACATTTAAATTTAAAGCTTAAAACATCACATGGCTTCTCATTAGTCATTAGGATCAGGGCCATATTGGAGGGCGGAGCTAAACAGTTGTTAAGCCCCTCCCTATTATTCCATTCTCTAAATGAACAAACTGTAATCAAATTCCACTTTTCAAACCCTCCAATAATATTTAACCTGACTACCAACAGACCTGCACACTGTGGTGCTGCCAAAGGCCAATTAGAAACCCTAAAAATCCTGGAGAAAAACCTTGCTGATTTATGGAAAGAAAATCACAAAGGTGATTTACCTCTTCATGAAGCAGTGCAATCTGGGAGAAAAGGTTTGGCAGTCATTTTGAATAATTCATAATGAATACAAAAATCAATATTTAAAAAAAATTTCTAGAACTGGTGGTGTGGTTATTGGCCCAGAGACCAGGTGCAACTAGTTATGCCAATAATGATGGCAGGACATGTTTGCACATAGCTGCCATCAACAACAATGTTGAATTATGCAAGATTTTGATTGATAATGGAGCAGAAGTGAATCCAGTCATGAGGAACATGAAGGTAAGTCATTTCCTTGAATTCAAAGCAATAATCAATGATATATATCCCTTGATGTTGATGGAAAATATGATTTATAGTTTTTACTCATGTGAAATAAGAGGAAATGTTTTTCTCTATTATTTTTTTCAAGGTCAGCCTTTTCTTACTGTGGACAGAAGATCAATCAATTATATTTGTTATTTCGTAAGAATTTTTTTCCATGAATTTGGTGTCATGGCAACTGGTTGAATAGTTTATATTTTTTTCCTATTTATGCAACCAAATGTCAGGAGTTAATTTGTTTTAGAAATTGATTAGGCTTATTAATGATTTTTTTGGAGTTTATAATTTTTTATTCAATTAATGATTAATTAGGCTTATTTAATGTTTGGTACACTAGAAATTGAAATTTCCAACATAATAACTACTTGGGTCAAATTTGATCTTTATTTTAGATGGAAAACCAACAATCTAAAGCTTTTCGGGTTTTTGTGCCGAAAGGGGTAGCTTTAGATATTTTTTAGCTAAAAGTTATTTAGAATTAACTAAATAACTTTTAAATCATGGAAAATGTTGTATATTTGAGTTTAAAAACTATTTTTATTTATTTTATTTATTAATAAATAAAAAAATGATAATAAATATTTATAATTTACATTGTGCAAGAGAGGAATATTGCAGTGAAGCAAATGTTAGTTTTCAAGGCTTTTGCATGTGAATATGTGAATCAATATCTTGATGGAGTTAATAAAACCACAAACTTCCTGTTGTTTATTCTAGGGTCAGATGATGACTCCATTAGATGCAGCACTTTTCAGAGGAAATCGTGGTTGTGCAAATTATTTACAGCTGCACGGAGGTACACCGGCTCAGAAAATAGGAAGCGAAAGAGCGCGAATGAGGTGAGTCAGAAAAAAATAAAAGATTATGATGTTGGTAGATCAAAGTGCTGGTCTTAAAATTTTAATTTATAAATTCCTACTGTAAAGACTGTAGATATATAAAATATTTAAAATAAAAGTTTAATTTTTAAAAAGTCTCTTTGATCTACTATCATCTTGACAATAGAGTTTGCAGAAGTTTTAAGGATATACAAACATACAAACATAGAATAGTTGTTGCAAATGCATAAATTTATTTATCTAAAAATTAAGAATTCTATAAAAAAGTTATTGAACATTTAAGCCTTTTGGAAAACCTAACACCTATCATCAAGAGTTATTTTTAGACCCACCGTATGTCCTTGTTTTAAGAGATTTATTGCATCTATATTATAGATTTATTCATAAAATAGTATATGTTTAAACTGTATAAATATTGATTTAGGACTTTTATATTTTTTATATTTTGTTTTAATTGTTTTCAATGTTTTTTATATACATTATGGCTATATATGGCTACATATGGCTTTAGTAGTTGTTATAGACATTAAAGCCAATTTTTCTATAAATATTGACTCTAGCTATCTATTTATTGCAAAGCTATGTCCAGAGAATTAAATTCGACACCTGCAAACTCTATAAACTCAAAACCCCAAAAATTGATTGATAAAAACAGGTAAGACATACTGAAAATTGAAGCTCTAGGAACCAATAAGAGTGCTCAATCAATCTTCAGCAACCCACAAAACAGAAAACCTTAAAAAAAATCTTCAAAAAAAAAAGACCCTCCACCAAATAAAAATTTAAAAATAAGATTAAACTGTCTGAGGTATATTATAGCAAATCTTATTTAGTGACACCATGAGTGATCCGGGACAAGACGACCAACGGAGTGTCCAGAGCAAGAACGAAAGTATCCAGACGGAATACTTATCCGAATTCAGCACCATTCAGAAAGAAGTCAAGGAAGAATCGGATCACGAGAATCAAGATCACGATTTAGATCACGCCACAGAGGGCGCCACCGTCGCTGCAGCAATAGCCGCCAGCACGCTGCAGGGATCCGGTAGACGCTTGGAAAAAATACCGGAAGAAGACAAAGATTCTCTGCAAGTGAAAAACAAAGATTCAACAAATCCGACAGTTAATGGTCGAATTAACGGGAAGAAAGTTAGTGGAGCTTCAAGCATTGCAAGCGAAGACACCATTTCGATCGGTCGATCTATAAAGGACTCTGGGTTCAGTGATAATAACCGGATTTATGGCCGGTCAGATGCAGATGACTCTGATATTTTGAGGTATGATTTACACAGTGGGATGCTGGAGTTATGTACAAAAACACTGCTCTGCTGGCTTTCTTTGTCTCTTGGAACACCGCCGCCATTTTACCGGCACAGCACTCTTGTCAACGTCTTTCGCATCACTTCTGAGCTGAGCTTTTTTTCTGCTGTTTTTGTCTTCTTCTGTAATGCTTTTGGTGTTGATGTTGTGTTGTTTTGTTTTCCAGTTCACCGGCCGGGATAACTTTCATCGACAACGGTGAAGTTGTCAAGCGAAGACCCCGAAGAGGGAAAGGGAAAGGGAGAAAAGATGGAAGCAAAGAAGGAAGAGCTAATGGTGCATTGTCTGACAGTGATGAAGACAAAAAAGATGTTGCCAAAGGGAGAGGGAGTAAGAACAGAAAGGGAAGAGAGGACAAGGGAGGTGATTCTGAGAGTAATGAGTCCAGGAATAGTGTAATGGGGAATAGCATGAAGGATATTGTCAGCAATGGAAATGGTGGACCTATGATTGTTTCCAAGAGGAACAAAGGGAGAAGTGAGAATAAGACTATCTTTAGACCGAAGACAGGGATTGATAAGAGGGGTGCTGGTTTGTCTAGCTCACAGACGGCTTATAACAATAGACTGTAAGTGAGATTTGGAGTGTGTTTGAAAACTGTAACTGGAGTAATCGTGGTTATTCTGGTCACGACCAGGCTGTTCAAAATCTCTGGTCATAACTGCGATGACGTCATGACCGTCGTTCGAAAACTCAGGTTATTTTGCGGTTTGGTTACGTCGGTAAAATAATGTTTTGGCAGCAACCAGATCATAACCAGATTGTTCTAAAATGAATGAGTGACCACTATGAATTGTGGGTAACCAATTGCTGACTGTAACGGTAACCACGGTTAATGGGATTAGAGTTTTCAAACACACCCTTGGTTTATGGTGGAGTTGTTTGATAATTTGGTGATTGTTTCAGTTACCAAAAAGAGAGAAGGATATTCCAAGAATTGTTGGAGCTGAAAAGGGTGCAATTAAATGCAGAAAAAAGCGAAGAAGATATTATTGTGAGGAAGTTGTCAGATAATTACAGACATCAGGGACTTACAGTTGCCCACACAAGATTTGATGGACCTTACAGTTTTCACAATTATGAAAAATATCTTTATGGTAAATCACTTTGATTCATAGTTTATCTCTATAAAACTGGACTTAATTGTCAATTTATTTCAGATCAGTTGAGGTTATTGTCAGACACAACAGGCTACACTGGACAGCAAGCAATAAGAATTTCTGTAAATCCATTCACCAGAGTTTATTTTCATTGACCTAAAAATGAATTCTCTGTTTGTAGTATGATGGAGCCAAAGAAGCTGCCAAAGCAAAAAACCCCAACCAATGCACTGAAAGAACTTATCATTGTCATCATGCAACTCATAGTTACATGGGTGTGCCTTGTGTGGCCTATTGTAAGTACAGTATTAGTCAAAGTTATTTAGCAATATACAAAAGAAATATACAGTTTCAATATTGTATTAAATCAAAATTATTGTAGATATTGAGATTTACTTTACATGAGTTTGTTAACAAGTCATAGTCATTCAATTTGTAACTTCTAAATCATGACAAGGTGCAAGTCCCAATTGGAAAGTTGTAGAGCATTGTCTAATCAGTCTAAAAACATTCACTTTGACCATTGTTACCATTGAAAAATCTTGAGAAATTTTGAGTTTTAAGATCTGAAACTTTTGTTGATTTTAGTCAAATGATAGCCCTTAGTCTTGGATTCTTTCAAGATTTATATAAATGTGTTTATTGAAAGAGTAAATAAACTGTTGTTGTTTTTCTAGTGAAGAAGAACAGAGCTGTACCTCCAATCCTGCCTAAAATCAACAGTCACAATTCTCCAGCACCAAGTCAGAAATCTCTAGGAAAGAAGAAATCCCAAAAAGACACCGGCAAGGAAGGGGTGATGTTTGAAATCAAACATGGCGACACAGTACAAAAATTTGCTCTTCCCACAGGAGAATTAGACAAGACTAAAAAATACCAATTGACTTTCACCCTCAATCCAGCAGGTGAAGGGAACAGCAATGGACCTGTGTTAAAACCACTCAAGAGTGTTTAAAACAGCATTAACAGTATCATATGTGACAGTATTAAGTTGTGTGAAAACATTTTTTAATATCTAGGTTTAAATCATGTTCTGCAAAAATTAAATGATATATATGTAACATGATTTGATTGTTAATTGCAGGAAAAAATGTTTTGTAAATTCAAAGCAGTTGATCTAACTTGTGATAGTAAAGGTAAAGATTATTTGTGTTAATTTTGTCATTATTTTGTCAGTTCGGAAAAATATGGCAATTGGCCGAAATGTACAAAAAAGTAGAAAATTTATTAGAAAACGTGTGGCTTTACTTGGAAACCCTCGACGCCTCGACGACGACTTAGCGACGTATTTGACCGAAAGTCAGCTGACGGCTTTTCTGGAGCACATCAAATTTCGTCCATCCACAAACGACTTGATGTCCTTTTTGAATATCGATCGGTAGCAATAAGAATGACGATATTCAACATTAGATTAATATCGACGAATATCGGATAAATATCGGTCGATTAAGTATCGATATTTTTCATGACCTTTTTCCATGTTTTGTGCAGGTTCCGAAGGGGTTTGAGGGAATTGTGGAATTGACCGAGGTTGGAAGCGAGGCTCGGGATTTGTCCTATGAGATGAATATAAAAGAAAAATGTTTAATTATTTTATTTCAAATTTTGAATTTTTCTCTAAATTTAAAAAAAAAAAAATTCCCAATTTGGTAGGAAAATTTGATCATTTTCATTTCTCATTTATAAAACGATATTGTTGTTACTCATTTTCAAATAATTTAATATCGATTTCAATCAACTTAACCAACTTTTTTTTTTATTAATTTTCACACTTGTTTACAAACAAGCTGGCTGGTTGTTATTAACAATATTCTTCGGGCGAATCAATGTCGGTCACTTCCGACTCATTCCTCTCGTGTTTAAACCCTGGCCCGGGCCAACTGGCAAGCTACAAGAAATAAAAATATCAATAAAAACAAAACTTTTATGTCCAAATTTAGAAATGCTTGATAAATCATACAAGTCTGCTTAAGGCAATATTTGCTTCGTCGAAGTCGTCTACAACATTCTCTGTATGACTCGTGCCGATCGGGTTACAAGCGACTTCCGAATCGTTTCTCTCGTGTTTCAACTCGGGAAAACTCATCAGCTACAAGTAAAAAAAAATGTCAATCAAAACAAAAATTTCATGTCCAAATTTATAAATTCTTGAAAGATCATACAGTATTGCTGAAGTCAATGTATGATTCGTCGAAGTCGCATCCATTTCCCTGCTACAAAACAAATAAAAATTTCAATTTCAAAATTTACTACAAATCCATGATAAATCATACCAGCGATCCAAATGTGCGAGTCGTGGAAAATATCGGCCAGTAAACGTGTTCCAACTCATCTCTCTTTCGTTTCACTTCATTGTCTTCTGGCCGCTATTTAAAAAAAATATATTAAATAAATATATAAATTAAATTTTAAACTTAAAATCCCAATCGTGCCTGATTAGCCTGCAACCATTTAATAATCTCATCGCATTTGTCCGAAACTATCTTCTTGACCTCTGGACTAATCTTATCCTCTTTGGACAGGTGGTCTTCGACGACCCACTTGATATGGTAAGCGCGGCGTTCGAGCTCATTCTTCCTAGAGATTCGGTATCGTTCGACGTCGTCAGCTTTGTCTTTCTCAGCCTCTCGAATCATACATTCTATTTCCTTCTTTCTCAATTGGTGCTTAGTGTTGGTGATGGTCATCTTCTTCACTTTTCCGGTGCTTTTTTCCACTACCGTCACCTTCAAAATGCCGTCAGCGTCAATGTCAAATGTAACTTTGATATGGCGACATCCGTCGGCCGAATGCGGCAAGTCACTCAATGCCAATGAGTGAAGAAAATTCTAAAACAAATATTAAAATTAAATATATTTTTGTTTTGAATAAAATTTAAGAAAAAAATTGTTACATTGAATTCTATCTTGGCTTCCTCTCCTTCGTACACCCGTACGTGGTCGTGACGAGTAATTAAATTGTTGACTCGTTTCGTAGGAATAGTGGCGTTGCGCTTGATCATTACCAACATTTTCCCACGGTCCGTATTGACACCGAGCGAAGCCAACAACAAATCCTTCCTCGACTTATTTCGGCTCAAAATGGCAGCTCGAACAGCAGCCCCGTAAGCAACCGTTTCATCCGGATCGATGCTGTTGTGTAATTCGTGTTGGCAGAAGAAAGTTTTGAGCAATTGTTTCATTTTCGGGATTCGGGTCGAACCGCCAACGACAACGACGTCGTATATCCTCAGCCCTGCATTGTATATAACCTTCGTGAGTAGTTGCCATATGGACCGGAACAAGTCTTCGTTTATCTCTTCAAACGTAGCTCGCGTAATCGACCATGTAAGGTTTTTGCCTTCAAACTGAATTCCAATCCTAACTTCAGTACGAAACGACAACATCTTTTTCGCACGTTCGCATTCCATTCTAAGTTGGAGTAAAGCTTTCTCGTCCAAACGAATGTTTTTCTCGTCTTTTTTCTCCAACTCTTGGATAAAGTATTTGAACAATCTGTCGTCGAAATCGTCATTAACCAAATGAATACTTTCGGTCGATTCAACTTTAAGAATTCCATCTTTGAGCGTCAGAATGGAAACGTCGAAACTTCCGCCGCTAAAATCGACAACAATAACTTTTCTTCGTCCTCCGCCGACTTTGAAATCGAGTCCGTAAGCGATGGCAGAGGCGATGGGTTCATCGACGATCTCGAGAACGTTGATACCAGCGATGGTAGCCGCGTCTTTCGTGGCTCGGCGTTGAGATTCGTCGAAGTAAACCGGTACAGTTAAGACCGCGTTGTTTACGGTCGTGCGCAAGTTTCTCTCGGTTATTTCCTTCATCTTCGTCAATACCATGGCGGAGATTTGTTCGGGAAAAAAGGTTTTTGTTTCACCTTTATACTCCACCTCGTATTTGGGTTTGCCGCCATCGCTAATCACCTTAAAAGGCCACCGCTTCATATTCGATTGGACGTGTGGATCGTCGAATTGTCGACCGATTAGACGTTTAACGTCTAAAAATTTAAATAAAATTAATAAACAAAATTTGTCTATTTATTCAAGGTTGATTATTGATTTACCATAAACGGTGTTGCGTGGGTGTAAGGCCCTCTGGTCTTTGGCCTGATCACCGATAACACGTGACTTGTGTGTAAAACAAACGTAGTTAGACGCATTTCCCTCGTTTTCACCAAAATCGATGATTTGAAATTTTCCATTTTCTAAGACGGCTATGCGTGAGTTGGTGGTTCCGAGATCGATTCCTATTCCTATATTTGCGTACATTTTAGCTCTGTATGTTTTCTACTATTTCTAGAAACACAGATAAAGAGATGGGTGCGATGTGCTATCGTAAGCCATCGGACGCTGCTGTTCACTCAGGGTGGGTTCGAAAAAGGACTGACCGAGATGACCAGGTTTGCGGTCACGCCGGTCACGGTCGTCGACTGGTCACCCACAATTCATAGTGGTCAACCAAGACCCCCTGTAGTAGAGGGGGTCTTGGGTCAACTAAGGGCGCGTTCAAAAACCGTGACCGAGATGACCGGGTTTGGGGTCACGGTCGTCGACTGGTTACCCACAATTCAATATTATTTTTGCAAATTTTACAGATACTACAATCTCAACTTCCTTAACATTTGGTTTTGGCTCTGTGAAAACAAAATAAAAATAAATTAATTAAAAAAAAAAAAAAAATAGTTTTCACTCATATCAAATCTAGAAATCTCATAAAAAATTATAAATTAAAATATTAATTATGATTTTAATCTTAATCACAATAATTATAAAATTGTTTAATTTAATTAATCACTCGCATTGCACCGAAAGTTCGACGCAGAACGCGACAACAGAGAGCGCAATATTTCGAAGACAAGTTTTCATTAACGTCTATGTGACAGTACTGTATAAATGTACTGTATATAAAGATCAGTGGATCCACATATTCCACAAATAAAATGTACTTTATCTCGTCTCCGAACTCGTCTCCGAATTCCGAACTCGGACACATGATGATAAAGTATTCATGGATTGTCGAACTGGAATTAAACAAAAAGTTTTGATTATTTTGTAGTGAATTTTGTATTTTAACAATCAGATATTTGAAATGTTATTGAAACATTTTTATATAAAAAAAAATTAAAATCTCAAATTTATTTTAATAAAATTTAAATATCAAAATAAATAAAACACAAAATAAACAAATTAAAACCCTGAAACCAAACCCTTGCATGAAAAAAAAAAAAAAACTCAAATTATTAAAATCGTATACCCCACCTGCGTCCAGGTGCGATTGTGTGTTTAACTAACTTGTAACGAGCAAAGTGTCACAACTCCAACTTCAATTGACCTATGCGAGTTCGCCTCGAACAAATTAACGAATTAGAATTAGTTTATTAGTAGGGTTATTCAAAACAAAAATAATAAAATTAGTTTTTATTATAGGTATTCCGAACGTATTTTTCTAGCTGCATCTCGGTAGTGGCATTTGTTTCTTTTTGCAAATTTGGTATTCGACTTGATAACTGAAAACTAGCAAGAAATAATTCAATTTGATCTGTACGGTACTCCAAGAATTGGCCCAACGAAAAAAAAGTCGTAAATATTCTCTGTCATTTTCTTTTATGTTGCAAACCAATTTAGATTTTGAAAAATTGTTTTCAAAAATAAATTCCAATTTCTTATTATTTAATTCGGCGCGGGTATCAAATGTCGCATCAAAAAATTCAGAAAATTTGCTAAATGATTGATAACGAATTAGGAATTCGAAGTTATTCTTAACTATGTCGATTTTTATGCCACGCTTGTGTTCTGGGTTTTCTATAAGAGCATTTAAAATTTTGTCTACGAGATACAAGTCCGATAGGAAATGTTCTGCATTAATGCTTATCAAGTGATCAACCAAATCTTCTTTTTCCTCTTCTTGTAAATCGAAATTTGCAATAGTATTGTCTCTTTCAATAAAAAAAACGACCAAACGATTAACGCATTTTTGGTATTAAAAGCGAAATACACCTAAACACTACTGCCTGAAGTGTACGGGTATTTAAATTGGCGTGATACTGTCCGGTAAATATTTCGCAAATTCTGTCGCGTTCTCTGACAACTTCCCGTTGTCCAATCATAAACACGATGTTCCTTAAAAGTTTTATCTTTTCATTTTCGGCGAGTAGATTTTTCGGATCAACGAATGCGGTAACAGCCGTCGCGTTAATTAACGCGATTAACGCGACGGCTGTTATCCGTCGAAACTGAGGGGTAGAATGATCACTCCATACAAATTTGAATCGATTTTTGTGTAAATTAGGAAGGAATCGTTCCATATTCTCAGACGTAAAGTTCTATGAAAAAGAAATAAAATAAAAAAAATTAGAAATAAAAATAATAATATACCGTAAACGAAGTAATGTAATATATTACAATTTTGCAAATTCGTAATTACTAATTTGCTAGTACTGTATTAGTTCGTCTAATGCAGAAATAAATTGACGATTTATTTGTACATGCAAATCATAAACCCTCTTAACATAAAATACGCGCCATCTTAGAAATCGTAAAATTTAGATTTATTACATTTTTCGACAGTTTTTTATCAATTTATTTCATTTTGTCACCAACGCATATTAAAATTTCTGCTTGTCACTAACCCATCTTAAAATATCCACCATATTGACTTACAGTTTATCCGAGTGTTTTGAGACCGAAGGTTTAGCGAAGTTTAGCGAAGTAGATGTGAACGGAGCAACACGAGACGAAAGAGTGAGTAGTGACGAATGTGTGGCAAAATGTTACGAGACTTGACGAGACGAGATGTAGTAATTGGTTCGTGAATTAATTATGACGTCATTGAGGATTCAATGTTCCGAAATATACATTTCAATTTAAATTTATTATAATTTGATTCGCTTCCTGGCTGTTTTCAGGTTAATTAAACTGTACGTGTGTCATTTGAAGAGCGAAAAATGGATCAAGATGGACGATGTTCAAATCGATTTCGATGCTCAACATATTTTCGCCCTTTGTTTTATGAAATGGTAACTGCTTGGTGTAATTGGTTTAATTACAAATACTATTATTATTAATGTTATATTAAAATCGTAATTATAAATATACTCTTAAATCACTTCTGGTTAATAAATTCTACTTTTGAAATTTTTCACTTATATATAAACAAATGAACAAATATATAAACATTCTTTGCTCGTCTTCCAAATTCCGAAAATTCGACAGTAATCATGTTCTGTAAATATTAAAAATGATATATAATGTTAATATAATGTTAATTGAGGTGAAAGTCAAAGAATGCCATCTTGTGACAATTATTCCAATCTATGAGTTGTTAGCAAAAATATAAAAAATTTAAAAAATTATCAACTGTTGCCTTATACACTTTGAAATGACAAAAAAATAAAAAATTGATAAAAGAAACAATAAGATTACAGATTAGATTAGTTAAAATCAGTTTTGTTACTTCACTAAACTTTAATTCTCAATAAAATGATAATTTTCAAATAAAACAACAAAAGAATTAAAAATACCAAATGACTTTGATTCAAGTCCAGCATAATTTCAGTCATAATCACCAGGAATTGGACATGATGCTGGACAATCACTGCACAAACATGCAGCAGCATTCTAAAAGAAGAACAACACAGGATAATTGTATTTCTCATTAGTCAAATAAAACTCACATCAAATCCTTCATTGCAAGGTACAGTAGTTGAATTAAGACCAAGAAAATCACTCCCAGGATACTTTTCATAAAAAACTTCTTCATCATATAAGAATACATTGATAGCAAAACCTATATAGCCATTGTTAACATCTCCTGAATATGTCAGCAATTTTTGAGGTGTGCAATTCTTTTGGCCCCATTGACCACACAGCAAATCAAATACATATGAACCATTACCCAATTGTGGAACAGTTACATTGTAACAGGAGTCAAACAAGCCATTTGCAAATTTGACAGATACTACCATGTCAACTTCCTTAACACTTGGTTTTGACTCTGTGAAAACAAAATAAAAATAAATAAATTAAAAATAAAAATAGTTTTCACTCATATCAAATTATAAATTAAAATATTAATTATGATTATAATCTTAGTCATAATAAATTTAATTATATTATAAAACAATCAGGTAATTTAACACAATTGATGTCATCAAAATGACCACAGTTTCTTAACCAACTCAAAAATTCAACACCTTAAATCTTATCAGTTGCAACAAACATTGTTGAATCAGAAAAATCTTTCATCTAATTTAAATTTTGAATTGAATTCAAACAAATCTTTACCAAGTTTTGTCCAGAGCAAAGATTAAGTCTTTTTTGTAACTGGTGGCAAATTTGGGAATTATTCAGGCACAAACCCCACCCATTGTATATAATGCAATTATATTTTTAGCCATGACTACAAAATGCCTACCATTATCAATTTTCATTACTTCTTTAACCAGAAGAAATCGACTCTGTTCTGGACTGCAACTTAATTGGCAAGTGTATTCTCTGAAATTTCGCCAACAACTTGGACATCGCGACAGTAAACTTCGAGCTATTTGCATACTATTTAAAAATTCTTTAACCTGACTTCTATCACAACAGATGTAAAAATCACCTAAAAATAAAAATTGTTGTCATAAATTTATAATACAGTGCAAAATTACATCTTTCCCTAAATTACCATTTTCATCAGCTAAGTTGGGACAATATTGGGCAAATTCATGTAAGAGGTCAGTATCGTTAAAAAGTCTTGCAGGTGTTGCATCAAAGCAATTTAAAGGCAGTCCAGCTGCGTTGTAGGAACAATGACCATACCAAACGCAAGTGTAGTTGTCATTGTGCTGCAAATAATAAATAAAAAAAAACAAAAAAAACGATACAGTGGAATCCGAGAGTAACGTACTCGCTTATAACGTCAACCCCGTTATAATATAAAAAAAAGTTTGGTTCCCAGACATACAAATTGTGTAATAATTTACTCGGTTATAACGTAAACTCAGTTGTAACGTAACAAATTGTTGAGTCTATTCAGTTACGTTATAAACGGGTTTCACTGTAGACTATATCCATAAATGCAATTCTTTTACCTGATGGGCAGTCACTAAAGTGACCAATAAAATAATCACAAATAACTGCATTCTTGCTAAACGTAAGGATTCCTGCTTTCACATACAATACATACAATAAAATAAGTAGATTATAATTTATTACACAATGTTAACTGTTACTGTATATCAGCAATTGAAATGATAAAAATTGATAGCAAAGAGAAACTGATAAATTAGTTAAACTTTTATTTGAAAAATCAAAGATTTCAGATACCGGTACAATTTTAAGTTAGTACTAATAATTAATTATCATCCAGTACAAGCATTTTAAAGAAAACTTATGACCTTGATAATAATTTTTTAGTCATTTAATTTCTAATTTTTAATCAAGACAATTTCCAGAATTTTCAGAAAGTTGTTGTAAAGCAGTGAAGCATCAGTCAAGACAGAGGAGCTTCACTGCAAAACAGAAAAGCTCTGCTGATGCAAATCACAACTAAAATATGTAAACAGTATTAAGTGGTATATAACATTGTAATTTCTTTCGATACTTCACAGAAATTGACTTCAGGTTAGTCGTAGTTTCCTGGAATAGGACAAGATGCCGGACAATCTTCGCATAAACACGAAGCATTATTCTTAAAAAAATATTAAAAATATAAATAAATATTTATAAAATAATATTTTTTAATGTTTAGTTAAATCTCACGCCAAATCCTTCGTTGCACGGTACAGTAGTTGAATTAATTCCTGGAAAAGGTGTTTCAGGATACTGTTTATTAAAAGCCGCTTCCTCATATATAGAAACTCTTATGGTAAAAGGTAAAAATCCATTATAAATATATCCAAAAAACGAGAAAAATCTTTCAGCTGTACAATGTACTCGGCCCAAAGGACTACACATTATATCCAATACAAAACCGTTAGTTTCTGGACTGGTTACATTGTAACATGAGTCGAACGTGCCATTTGCAAAAATATCAGATACACCAACATCAACTTCAGTGATACTTGTCTTTGGTTCTGTGAGCGCAAAACCAAAATAACGTGTATTTTTATTTCTTAAAAATACTAGCGTATCTAAATACCGGAATCTTTTTTGGTTATTCCTGTAACCTTCATAAATCGACTTTGTTCCGGACTACAGGTTAATTGGCACAAATAATCTGCAAAGTTTCGCCAACAACTGGGACATCGTGAGAAAATATCATCAATTATCTGTACCCTAAATATAAATCTATTCATTTGATTTTCGTCGCAACATGTGTAAAATTCACCTACAAATCAATAGAATAACTTTAAGTCAATAAAAATTTTATTTACCAGCATTCAAACCCAGATTAAATTAAAGTGTGATTTGCTGGTAATATGTTATACACACTAAAATTACCATTCTCATTTGCTAAGTTGGGACAATATTTGGCAAATTCACGTAAGAGGACAGTATCGTTAGCCAGTCTTGCAGGTGAAGTATCGTAGCAATTTAACGGCCAATCAGTTACATGACTAGTGGAACATTCTCCATACCAAATACAAGTGTGGTTATTCTCAGGCTGCAAATAAACGAACTAATTATTTTTAAAATTATAAAACAAAATTCACAAGTTAGTTTATACCTGGGCAGTTACTGAAGAGACAAACAAAACAAACAACAACAGCATCATTCCTGCTGAGAACTGAAGTATAAATTCATTAAACATCAATACCAACTATTGTTAGAACTTGACAAGATATAAATTGTAAGATAATTTTTTATTGAAGTTGACTGGAAGCAGATGTACGTCAATAGTTGAAAAATATAAGTTTCCCAGTTTCCTTGCCATTCAATGTCAGCAAGTTGATAAGCCCGGTAATTACACGAGCTCTTTTTAAATTACTTACTGAGAACTAAAGCTGGATTTATATGCACGGTGTTAAAACATGCGTCACGCACCAATCATTTGCTGTGTTCATGCGTTTCATGTACACTACATTGCGATAAATTCGAAAATTAAATTTTGTTCGGTATTTACAGTATAATCAATTACACCATAACGGTCGTAAAAAGTTTTGAATTCACGTTATTCGCCTACATATGACCGTAATTTCAAACTTTCCTTTTTGAAGCTTCTGCGGTTATCAACCCTAGGCCTTTGCCATACCTTGGTGCGGATAACAAGGACAGGGAGGGTCTTACACCGAGTCATTTTCTGCGGGGGAGCGATTGGTGTCTTTACCAGTCCCGTCAGGGAAGGCAATGCTTCGGGTGATTCGGCATACTGAACTAAAGTGCTCGTTTGGTTTTTGATTGATCAAGACGCATTAACCTCTTTTCGTGAAGACACTTTTACGCTTTTGATTCTCCCATCGGCTCGATGACGAAGGCCACTTTACCGAGACCCAAGAATTCGACGAAGGAATCTACTGCGACTTCCCCAAGTAAACCTGTCGACGGCACCTACGAGCGGGATTAGTGCGGCGTCTGCGGCTGCTTAGACGAGATATTCGAGAACCGAAGAAAACAACTGAAATTTGGACATTATAAAGTTGGTTAGTTGCATGAAATTTATTTTATTGCTAGGTGGACATTTATATAATTTAAAGTGAAAAAATATACTGAAAAGCCAGGTTAGGAACAAGTCCCAGGTTAGGCCCAAGTACCAGAGGTTTAAGCCTCACGAGAAGAGAAAGCCATCACAGTTATCATAGCCGCCAGAATCAAAAATTGAACAAGAGTGTGGATGTAAAAGTGTGTTAACCAAAGTGTCTTGGAGAAGAAATTAATCACAACCAATGAATTAGATGTTTTAGTTGGTCTGAACAGAGGCACCATAGAAAGAGACAGCTGTACCAGAGATAGAGAAAGAGGCACCAGATGTTGTGAACTTATTGTTATCGTGTATTGTTATATTGCATTGGAGTTTGTTGCCATGGCACTGCAGTTGTTGTTCTTACTAGCTGCCATGTTGATGTATGTGGGCTTTAGAGAATAAAGTCTTGTTTACCATTCAGATTGAGAGTCAGGGTTGCAACACCAGAGAAAGAATATTCACCACCTACTAAAAGAAACTGCGTTTAAGTGAGACAAAGTTAATGAAAAATAGGACAAGGAGTTAAAGAGCAAAACAACTTAGTTTAATATACACTACGTGAAATAAAAAGATGTAAAGTTAGTTAAAAAACAGAATATAAAAATGTAAAAAAATATACTGAAACATGGAAATGAGTAAAAAGATGCATAAACATAAATACCAATAAAAAGCTAAGTCCATAAGGTAGGACTATAAGAAGAAGCTAAGAGAGAGAGAGTAAAGAAAGATGTGTTGCCTTGAGCAAAGCTGATGCTTTACTGATTCAATAATGACATTTCAGTTGCAAAAAAACCTTACAACAATAGCATAACATCATTGTGAGTTACAATCACGAAGGATGATATATCAATAAAGTAAGCATGCCATAATAATGATCATGTACTAAAAGGCTTAAACTAGGGACAAAATATAGGCTTAACTAGGAGCAAATATAAATAGAAATATTGAAACTTTAATGTAATCTTAATCTAGAAAGTCTTTTTTGAAGACGCAACAGTTAGAAAACAAGAGTAAAAGCTATAAAAACATGTAATGGAAAGCCAATCATGTGCATAATTAAAGTTACTGATGGAAAGTTATTTGTGAAGCAGAAGTAAAATTAATGAAAATGTCGAATGAAAACACCTCAATGTTTGCATCAATAAATGCTAGTGGAAAGTCAGTGAAAATTTGATGTAAAGCAGAATTAAAAGTTGTGAAATAATATAATAGAAAACTAAGCATGATATACTGTACAAGATTCTTTTTTTTAATTTATGACCTTGACAATAATTTTTTAGTCATTTTATTTTAATTTTTTAATCAAGGCAATTACCAGAATATTTTTTTGACCATTCTAAAAGCAGTCAGAATTTTCAGAAAGTTGCTGTAAAGCAGTGAAGCATTAGTCTAGTGCAGAGAAACTTCACTGCAAAACAGAAAAGCTCTACAGCGAATCACAACTAAAACACGCAAACTGTTTATTGTACTGTTTAACCCTTTGTTTAATACCCGATTTGGAATAGTAGCTCTCTTTCCCATTGGGTAAAATATAACCCAGTACTTTGCACAGGCACACATCACATATTCCCAGAATGCTTTGAGTGAAAAAGCCTCAAACAAGATTCTAAAATAGTGATTAACGTGATTCATTAATACCCATTTGATCCAAAATTAACTTTGATCGTTTTGATGAAAATTAACAATTTTATCATCACAATTATTTTATTTAGACATTCAAAAGACAAATAATATTTTTAAATATGGTAAGACGAGTCATATTTGACCCAACATGGGAGAGGCAAGGTTAAAATTTTTAATTTTTAATATGTAAATAGTATTAAGTGGTGTGTAAGTAGTATTCTAACTAATGATTTAATCATTTTTCCATACTTCGCAGATATTGATTTCCGGTTATTCGACGTGTACATGTACCGGTAGGTCAAAAGGAATAGGACAAGATGCCAGACAATCTTTGCATAAACACGGAGCATTATCCTTAACACAAAAAAAAAAAAAAAAAGATACAATTTTATTTTTTAATATTTATTTAAATCTTACGTCAAATCCTTTATTGCAAGGTATAATAGTTGAATTAATTCCCGGAAACGGTTTTCCGGGATATTCGTTACGAAAAGCAACTTCATCGTGTATCGAAATTGTTATCATAAGAATAAAACTTGGATCCTCGTGTTTATAACAAACTTCGTAAGAATGCGTGAGTAATCTTTCAGGTGTGCAATTTACGTATTTCCACGGCACACAAAGCTCATCCAATGAAAGATCTTGTGATTCCAATAAAGTTACATTGTGACAGGAGTCAAACAAGCCACTTGCAAAAATATCAGATACACCAATGTCAACTTTAGTTGCGGTTAGGCTATTTGTGAGAGTAGTTGCGGTTAGGCTATCTGTGAGAGTGAAACCAAAATAACGTGAATTTTTATTTCTTAGCAATATTACCGTATCTAAATAAGTAAATAACGTACAATCTTGGGTTAATTCTGTGACCGCCATAAATCGACTTTGTTCTGGACTACAGGTTACTTGGCACATGTAATCTTTGAAATTTTGGAGACAACTGGGACATGATGACAACAAAACCTCAATTATCTTTAAAACTTCTATAAATCTATTCATTTGTTTTTCGTCGCAACAGGTGTAAAATTCACCTACAGTACAAATCAACAATATGGCATAAAATTAATAAAATATTGTTAAAGATTAAGTGAGACGAACTGGTTTATTGCTAAAAATCAATTTACGTACGGTACCAGTATCGTAAACATTAATTACGGTACAACGAACATTTATGCTGACGATACAGAGCAAGATATGAAGTGTACGCTGGCATCATTGTTAGCAATAATCAAGAAACATATTTGTGCCTTGCAGTAATGCAGGTAATACAGAGAAATGGTAGCCTCAAAACTCAGAAAATTTCACATTTTTAACCGGAAATGTTTGTAATGTTGAGGGAAATGTGCATTTCCGGCTGAAAATTTTGTTCTTAATAGTGAAAGTTCGTTGTAACGAAATTCGATATAATGCAACTTTTTAACATGCTTAGAATAGGGCGACCAACAAAAAAAAATCTTTTAGCTCGTAATATCGACAAATTCGTAATAACCCAGTTCGTCACAACAAAGTTTGACTTGTATACCAAAAGTCAGTGCTCCGAACGGGTCGGGTTGACCCGTCGGGTTTCGGGTCGGGTTTCGGGTCGGGTCGGGTCGGGTCGATGTGAAACCCGACCCGAATGTTACCGGGTCGGG